>CAUYSK010047669.1:0-17189 GCA_963575035.1 Avahi laniger | reverse complement strand
GCGAGACCTCATCTCTACCAAAAATAGAAAGAAATTAATTGGACAGCTAAAAATACATATAGCAAAAAATTAGCCGGGCATGGTGGCACATGCCTGTAGTCCCAGCTACTTGGGAGGCTGAGGCAGTAGGATCGCTTGAGCCCAGGAGTTTGAGATTGCTGTGAGCTAGGCTGACGCCACGGCACTCGCCCCAGGCAAGAAAGTGAGACTCTGCCTCAATAAAAAAAAAAAAAAAATATATAGAAAAAATTAGCTGGGCGTGGTGATGCATGCTTGTACTCCCAGCTACTCGGGAGGCTGAGGCAGGAGGATCACTTGAGCCCAGGAGTTCGAGGTTGCTTTGAGCTAGGCTGACGCCACGGCACTCTAGCTAGGGCAACAGAGCCAGACTCTGTCTCAAAAACAAAAACAAACAAACAAAAATAAACAACAAGAAAAGCATTTGAGGTTTGTGTTCAGTCAAAGAGCCAACACATATACTAAGCACCCATGATATGCCAGGCTCTGTTCTAAGCCCTGGGGTTACAGCAATGAACAAGACTGACACTCATCCCTGTCCTCATTGAGCTTACAGTGTGATGAGAAAGAGAGTAGGGAGCCTACTCCAGATAGAGAAAAAGGGTCCCTTCTCCAAGCATAGATTCCCAGCCTCCCCGTGAATTCTATATCCCAAATTCTTCCAATAAAGTCATTTAAAGTCATTTTCTGCTTAAATTTATTTAATGTTGTATTCTTTCATTTGTAACCAAGAACGCTGACTGGTACAGCAAGCATCTCAGACATCTGTGGATCAAAGAACCAGAAGACAGTCCAATCCCTCTGCTTCAAGGCTGCCACCAAACATGGAACCTTTCTGATCTGTGCCTTCCATTCAGCACAAAGCATGGCACACAGGCTGTCTCAATAAAATCTGGTTGGCTAAGTCTCTCAGTAAGTCAGTTCACAAATATCTGCCAGAAGTTATTCTAGGTACTGAGATTACAAAGCAAGAGCTAGTTTCTGCCTTTAAGGATGTCCCAGATGCACCTTACACCCAACTTATCCAAAACTGAGTGTATCATCTTCCCTGCCCTCTTTCCCAACCCATATGTCAGCTCACACCTGTGTCCTGTGCTCTAACCAGACTGAACTTCTCACTTCCTTGCTGGGATGCCAACAGTGAGTAGTTTGGTGTTCTTAGACCACAAGGGTGGGAGGGAAAGAGAGACACAGACGAGCAGCCTAGGGCAGACAAAACCTCAACCAGACCTCCATGCCAGGTGACAGAATCTAGATGTATTGGCTGCTATCCCAAGTTACCTTCCTCAAGCCTAAATCTCAGACTAGCTGTATAGTTTAGTTTTTCCTCTTTCACCAAAGGTATTCTGCATAGAAGATGACACAAAGGGCTTATATATCTATCATCTTGGCCAGAGATGCAGGGCAAAGCTTCAAATGACTTGGCTAGCAAGTGGCAAAGCAAGAGCTTGAACGAAGTTTCCAGACTCCAAATCCCCATGCTTTACTAGTACAGCTCTTACTGAGTGTTGTGTGTCAGGAGTGAGGGAGGGGAGCAGGTCACAGCCCTGGCCGTGCAAAGTTGGGGTATTTCTTCCCCACTGTTGCCTCCGCCCCCACCCCGGAGGAAAGGGGGGTAAGGCCAGTTCTGCTGGCCTTTCCTCCTGCCCCAGGCCCCTTCCCTAGATGCTCTTCTTCTTTATTTTTTTAGATGCTCTTCTTAAATCCTTGCAACCACCCTTTAATTTAGCAGGCATTACATCCCTTCACTTTGCAGATGAAACTGAGGCTCAGAAAGGTTAAGTTTCAGGCTCTAAAGCCTGGAATCTTCAGCACTTCGCTCAGCTGCCGTCCAAGGTTAGGCCACGGAGCTAAAGAAATGGGCCAACGGGTGATGAAGCGGACTCCAGGACTGGCCCTAGTTCACAGCTGAGGGCCACCAGGTGGCGCGACGAAGGTGCGGTTGCGCCCTGTCGCTGGTCGCTCGCACCTGAACCCGGCGGGGCGCGCCGAGGAAAGTAGGCTCGCAGGGTGGTGGGGGAAGTAGCCCTATTCCCCAGCCCAGGGTGGGCAAGGAGCACGGCTTTAGTTCGGCCGGCTGGGGACAGCCAGCGCCTCGCTAAAGAGTCACGCCTCCACCAGGCGACTGCCAGGCTGCATCAGCTCGCCTCCTGCTCTGCGCTCCCCAGTGTGCAATTTATGTGGGGGCTACAGGGGACAGAATAGAACGGGCGAGCGCGGCCGGGAGGTGGGGCCCGCCCCACCTGTCCACTGCCCCGACGGGGGCAGGGAGGGGGCGGAGCTTGTCCCGTAGTGCCCGCCTCCCAGTCCCCGAGTCCGGGGCGCGCGACGAGATATAAGGCAGCCGGGAAACAATGCGCCTGCAGCTCGCGCTCCCGCGCCGATCCCGGGAGCGTCTGGGCTGTCGTGCGCGAGCGAGGGAGGGGGCGCGCGCGGAGGGGACGCGCTCGTGAGTGCGGGCCGCGCGCTCGGTGGCGCGCATGTGCGTGTGTGCGGGCTGCCGGGCTGCCCCGAGCCGGCCGGGAGCCGGTACGCTCCAGGTGGCTGGCGGCGGGCGCGAGGTGAGACTGCGGGTGGCCCGGGCACGGGCGCGGGTGCCGGGGTGTGGGCTGGCTGCAGGCTGCCTTCTGGGCACAGCGCGCCCCCGCCCGGCCCGGCCGGGCTGGGCCCTGGGAGCTGCGCTCCGGGCGTCGCTGGCAAAGTTTGCTTTGAACTCGCTCCCTGCAGCCTGGTCCGCGCGCTGTGAGTGGCTTCCCTGGGCGCTCTAAGCCAGAGCCCAGCTTGCCAGGACTCGAGAATAGAACGCAGGCTGCAAGCCGGTGGGGTTGGGGAGGGACGAGAGCCCGGCAGCTGGCTGTGCCAAGGGACCCGGGACGCCTTCTTCCCTCGGCCCGCACCCAGCCAGCACGTCCCCCCATCCCTCCCGCAGGGAGCGGACATGGACTTCGACTCGTACCAGCACTATTTCTACGACTATGACTGCGGGGAGGATTTCTACCGATCCACGGCGCCCAGCGAGGACATCTGGAAGAAATTCGAGCTGGTGCCGTCGCCCCCCACGTCGCCGCCTTGGGGCACGGGTCCTGGCGCCGGGGACCTGGCTCCTGCGATTGGTCCCCCGGAGCCGTGGCCCGGAGGCGGCGCAGGGGACGAGACGGAATCTCGGGGCCACTCGAAAGCTTGTGGCAGGAACTATGCCTCCATCATTCGTCGTGACTGCATGTGGAGCGGCTTCTCCGCCCGGGAACGGCTAGAGAGAGCTGTGAGCGACCGGCTCGCCGCTGGCGCGCCCCGAGGGAACCCGCCCAAGGCGCCCACCGCCCCGGACTGCACTCCCAGCCTCGAAGCCGGCACCCCGGCACCCGCCGCCCCCTGTCCGTTGGGCGAGCCCAAGACTCAGGCCTGCTCCGGGTCCGAGAGCCCAAGTGACTCGGGTAAGAACTGCCCCGGACCATCCAAGAGGGGGACACGCCACGGGTGGCCAAAGCTCTCTGCCTCTGTCAGGTCAAGCACTGGGTCTTCTCAAGCCTTTCGACCACCTCCCATTTTCTTTGCAGAAGCTGCTGAGGTAGCCCCCTGCAGTGTCTGTCTGGCACGTGGGTGTGTTGGTAAACAGTTTGGAGATGTGGCGTGGGAGCCAGCATCCCCTCGCTGATGATTGGAGCCTCAGGGGACAAGGGAGACAGTGGTGAGGGTTGGCGCTTAGAGAACAATGCTGGGGTTGGACTGTGAGGGATTCCCATCCAAAGGAGGCTGGAGGAGTCACTCCAAGCTTGAAGCTTTTTTGTTGCCGTCTCTTTCCCTGGGAAACTCACACTCCCTTAGGGAGAGAAGAGCTGAGGAGCCTTTTGTGCAAAGCCAAAGCCTTCGTCCTTTTAAAAAACCCGGGTCTTCAGTCAGCTTTACTTTAAAATGCCAATAATGAATGTCCTCTTCTTGCTCCTCCCAGCCTTAACAACTTGTGCATTCTCTCCATCACCCATGAGACAGGTAGGGGAGGAATGAATGCTCCCCATTAACAGATGGAAAAACTGAGAACTAGAGATAGGAAATCACTAGAAGTGAGCCCCAGCTTCCTGCCATCTAGCCAGCCTCTTTTCCCCAATGCCCCATCCCAACCAGGCACCTCTTCCTTGGTGTTTATAGGGTCTTTGTAGTAGCTTATCTGAGAAGGGCTATATTTTGCTTTGCTGCTTTGGCCTGAGGTGGAAAGATTTTCTTCCAGCTCCCTCCCAATATGTCTGCAAGTTTCAGATGCTCCCTTGCATTCAACAAATAGTCACTGGCCCTTATTTTGTGTCAACCTCTAGGCTAGATGCTTGGGCACTAGGACCATAGAGTTCCAGGCCCTCCTCCCTGACCCTTGATGCAAGCGCAAACCTCACTGAGGGCGGACTGGAGCATCCTGTGCCACCAGACTGCGTTGTTCTTGCCCCAACATCTTGGACCTCTGTACCCATGACAAGTACTGGAGAGGGTGCTTTTGCGGGGTGCAGACTGAGGCTAGCAGCATATCGATCAGGATATGCTGAGATATACAGAGAAAACTCACTGTAGCTTTTAAGAATAACTTTTATGTGACCGTTGGAGAGGGAACTGGGGAATGGGGTATGGAAGTTGTCATACACTTGAGGGGAAAAGATGATAACAAATATTAACGGTCAATTTTTTTCGGTCCACTGTGTTAAGGTCATTTTTAACCTGCTTGCTTTCTATACCAAGAGCTTATATTTGTTTAATGGCTGGCATGGGAATCTTGAGATCAAGAAACTAATAAAGATGTATCTCTACCTTGACTAGTCTTAAAAAAAAAAAAGATGTATCTCTACAACGTTTGGTGGAGTAGTAGAGTGGAAAGAGAATTGTTTTGGAAGTTTGGAGATCTTAGTTTGAGATGCAGAATGTAACAAAGGCGATGTGTGGACTTGGCTGATCTGAGTCTCATTTTCTTCCTTTGCACAGAAGGGAATTGGAGTGGATTGTCCTGCTGAAGACATTTCCTTGTCTGGGTAGAGTTAGACACAACTCTCTGGAAAGGAGAATAGTGTCATAAATTATTTCTTTCTTACAACCCTTCTGAGCCATGCGGTTTAACACTGAAAATGAAAGGTTTGGGATGTAGGGAAGCTTCCTGAATCATTTTCTGACCTGCCCTTTAACCTGAACCTGTTTGTGGGCTCCTGGTTCACTCACAGGCCACATGGCCTAGAACAAAATGCAACAGATTGCAAACAATGAGGAGGGGGTGGGGAGAGTGACTGACAGCAGAGCTCAGCCAATAGGGGTTAGGGGCTGTGTAAAACAGCATTCCAAACACAGCATAGCCAGCCAATCACAGGCTTTGGGGCCAGGAGGTCTGAATGGTCAGGTTTTATTAATGGAGAAATAATGCGATTGTCCACACAATGGGAGCCTTCCTGACAAAGGGGCTCCAGCTTCCTGATATGCAAAGAGGCTGGGAACGGAGTTCTTCAGTTGTCAGGCCGAAATGCGTTAAGGTGGCCTTCTGTGTGGGGGCTGGAAAATGTGTGGAGCAGGAGGGTTTTCCTCCAATCGCCCCTCTCCTGGTTGGGTTAACCCAGGAGACCTCCAAGCCAGGGAATGACAGGGACATGTTCAAGTATCTCCAGGTCCCTGGTGTTTGGCTCCTGTATCCGGGACATTCTCCTGCTGCCCAGTCTCTGCCTCTCCTGCAGGTAGCTTGGAAATGGTTGCTTGTACCTTTGTGAAGTTCCTGCAGCTTTCTCCAACCTGTGATTACAAATCCAACCTTCTTCAGGTCCAGGGAAGGGGGTGGGGCAGGCAACCTATACTTGATGGATGACTTTAGAAACCCATTGAACCCAGGAGCAAAATGCTCCTAAGGGAAACCCCTTCCCTCCCCTCTGTGGGTGATGAGGAATGGGTTGTAGCTCTCCCCTCTCTGAATCTCCAGCTGAAAGGGATGGCAGAATAGAGAGGTGGGGGAATAATAGGATTTATAACTTGTGCAAAGTAACAATTCCCCAAGTGCAGGCTGTGTTGGGCAGGAACAAAGGGCAGCTCTGCCCACAGACCCCTCATTTACAATTCTGATGGGGCATGAAAGAGCCCGACAGGGGAAGATCTTTATAGCTAAACTTTGTCCCAGGCCGGTAGCTCTTTCTCTCCATCCCCTCAGTGGGGGAGGGGAGAACCTTTGCAGACTGGGGGCTGTTGGCTTGGGTCTGCCTTTTGTTCTTATCTAAGCCTTGCTGTGCAAAAGGAAATTGGAGAATATTTTCCTTCTTGCTTGTTTCCCGTTGTTTCCTTCACTCTGCCCTTACCCCATTGCAAATGAGTCCACTTTCTCCTCACTTCAATTTGTTTATCTCTAAATTGGGAAAATGTTACCTACCTTCCCAAGGCCCAGCATAGAGAGCTAAAGCTGTAGAGTCTATGTATGCATTTCTCATGGGATGTGTTTCCTCTCTTGATCTCTCTTCTTTGGACAGAGGGTGAAGAAATCGACGTTGTGACAGTAGAGAAGAGACAGTCCCTGGGTATACGGAAGCCTGTCACCATCACGGTGCGAGCAGACCCCCTGGACCCCTGCATGAAACACTTCCACATCGCCATCCACCAGCAGCAGCACAACTATGCAGCCCGTTTTCCTCCAGAAAGCTGCTCCCAAGAAGGGGCTCCAGAGAGGGATGCCCAAGCAGAGGCTCTGGAGGGAGATGCTCCGGAGGAGAAGGAAGATGAGGAGGATGAAGAGATTGTGAGCCCCCTGCCTGCAGAAAGCGAGGCTCCCCAGTCCTGCCACCCCAAACCTGTCAGTTCTGATACTGAGGATGTGACCAAGAGAAAGAACCACAACTTCCTGGAGCGCAAAAGGCGGAATGACCTGCGTTCACGGTTCTTGGCCCTGAGGGACCAGGTACCCACCCTGGCCAGCTGCTCTAAGGCCCCCAAAGTAGTGATCCTAAGCAAGGCCCTGGAATACTTGCAAGCCCTGGTGGGAGCTGAGAAGAGGATGGCGACAGAGAAAAGGCAGCTTCGATGCCGGCAACAGCAATTGCAGAAAAGAATTGCGTACCTCAGTGGCTACTAACTGACCAAAAAGCCTGACTGTTCTGTCTTACAAAGACAGTTTATTTTTAACCTCCCTCTCCCCTTTAGTAATTTGCACATTTTGGTTACGGCGGGACAGTCTGGACAGTAGATCCCAGGATGCATTGCAGCCGGTGCACACACAATAAGGGCTTGCATTCTTGGAAACCTTGAAACCCAGCTCTCCCTCTTCCCTGGCTCATGGGAGTGCTGTGTCTTCTCTGGCGCCTTTGGCTTCTCAGCAGGCAGCTGACTGAGGAGCCTTGGGGTCTGCCTAGCTCGCTAGCTCCGAAGAAAAGGCTGACAGATGCTATGCAACAGGTGGTGGACGTTATCGAGGGCTCCAGCCCGCATGAAATCTCACACTCTGCATGAGCTTTAGGCTAGGAAAGGATGCTCCCACTGGTGTCTCTGGGGTGATGCAAGGACAGCTGGGCCTGGATGCTCTCCCTGAGGCTCCTTTTTCCAGGAGACACACGAGCTGTCTTGAGTGAAGACAAGCTCGTAGACTTGATCAATATGGACCATTACCTCACTGTCAGACACTTTACAGTAGCTGAGGAGTTGGAAACCTTCAATATAAATGTTATGAGTTAAATGATGCCTTGCCTCTCACTCTCAGTGCTGCGACTCTGAGAACATTTAAAGAGCCTGGACTCTAGGTTCTTTTTCTCAGAGATCTCTGGGCCCTCTCCTCTGAGGAAGGGAGGGACCTTTCTGTCTTCACAAGGGACTTTTTTGTTTCATTCTGCCTTTGTTATGCAATGGGCTCTACAGCACCCTTTCCCATAAGTCAGAAATATTTCCCCAAGACACAGGGAAATAGCTTATAGCCTGGGGCCCAGGGAAGGCTTGGAGTCCTGGCCAATGAATTTGTTCCCTGCCCAGGTGTTTTCCAAGGGTCACCTGAGGCCCATCTTAGAATCTTTTCTTAAGGCAGGTGTAAGGCACCTCAGAAGGGAGAACTGTTACCACTTCCTCTTTCCCACCTGCCTCTCATCTCAGTCCTTGACTGATAAGTTTGAAGTTCTACTGGAACCATGCAAACCTGTCCTTCTCATGCAACTCCAAGGAGCTTGCTGGCTCTACAGCCACCCTTGGGCACCTGCCAACCTGCCATGAGTCATATCTCTTTCCCAGAATCTGGGCCTTACTGAAGTTCTGGGGATAGCAGTTGGGACTCATCCAGCACTCCAGAAGGTGGACTTGCTTCTTGGTGGGTTTTAAAGGAGCTTCCAGGAGCTCTGCTTAGCCAGCCATGATGGATTTTGCCCCAGCTGGACTATGCAGCTCCAAGTGGAATCCAGGTGCAGCCTCCAATCTGGGAAAGTCACCCAACCCAGCAGGTGTCATATGGGCAACTTCAGGACCCCTAAGCCTGTCCTAGAAAAAGGACCAGCCCCTTGAGAACTCTGCCCAGGACAGCAGGTGCCTTCTGGCTCTGGGTTTGGAAATGGGGGAGGGGGCTGGTGGTAGACACTATATGTGGCTCTGGAAAACAAACTGCTACTTCCAAACTTATTGTCCAAGATGGTTTCTTTCTGAGGTTGCTGCTTGGCCTCAGAGAATCCCAGTGGATTTGGAAATAGCCTCACTACCTTCTGGAGCATGGTTTTCAGGAGTCTACTGACTTCTGGAACTGTCTTTGGAGAACAGGTGGGGTGTAGGTTACTGATGTCTCACCTGAATAGCTTGTGTTTTATAAGCTGCTGTTGGGTATTATGCTGGGGGAGTTTTTTTTTTTTTTATACTGTATTTTTGTATGCCTTTTGCAAAGTGGTGTTAACTGTTTTTGTACAAGGAAAAAAAAAAAACTCTTGGGCAATTCTCCTGTTGCAAGGGTCTGATTTATTTTGAAAGGCAAGTTTACCTAAAATTTTGTATTTAGTTGTGATTATTGTTTGCCTGATTTTAAAATGTTGCCTTCTGGGACATCTTCTAATAAAAGATTTCTCAAACATGTCAGAGTGGGGGCAGCTTATGCCATCAGAATCCTCCTGAACCACAGAAAAATATTTCAGGGTAGCCACAAGTGATCCAGATGGCTGCATTTCTTTAACCATGTTGCTAACCTGGTCATTCCACTCTGGGTTCCTGAAATGCCATTTCAGACATGTCTAAACAATGTAGGCTTAGTAATCAGTGAACACGAAATTCTCTTGTGAATTGCAAAAAGTGCTGAATTTGTACTTTAGAAGGCTTGAAATCCCTGCTCTGACACATCTTTTCTGGCCTTTTAACTGTACCTTTAAGAGTCCTAGTTTCCTTATCTGTAAAATGGGGATAAATGCTACTTCGCAGAGTTTTTGCAGGTATTAAATGAAGTGAAAGACTTTAAACTGCTTTCTAAACTATAAACCCTTATGCTCTTTTGGGTGGCACTATTCTTAGCAGTATGATGACCTTTCGCAGGATGTCTTTTGTAAAACTCTCTGAGAATTTGTGAAGTAATGTAATTTTTTTCTTACAGAAAAGTAGTTTTTAAATTCTTTCTCCCTTAATGAATGAAAGAAAATTAAGGTTCCCTTTCCCTCCCAGAGCTCTCATAAACTTGCTACAAGTGCAAGAGACGGAAAGTTAATAATAGCTGTTCCTGCTAGAGCACCACTTATGTCTGAGCACTCTGCTGACTCCTTTGCATCACACCACACCAAGCCAGGGCTACAGATGAGGAAACTGAGGTTCTTAAACAAAACTACCCAAGTTCACACAGCTTGTAAGTGAGTTGGGATCTGAAACCAGCTCTGCCTATCACCAGAGCCAGAGATCTTAACCACTATATTATAATGATCAGCTTGTTTTGTTAGCATGGGGCATGTAGAGGAGGTAAACATGGAATTCCACCACTTAACTGCTTGTTGGAACTGTCTTTCTCCTGCCACTTACTGCGGTAAAATGGAGCAAGTGTTCCATGACCAGCTACTCGCAGCATTGTGTGCTGGGTGGGACAGTCTTGCTGCAAAGAAACCCACTCTGGAACTGCAAGAAGAAAACAGTTCCTGTTCAGAAAGGCCGTGGGCATCACGGTGAGGGGAGGCCACTTTCGCGTTGCCTCCACTAATCCCGCTTTGCAGCTGGGACCTGGGTTGGTATTGCCCACGCGGCCTGTGTGCCTGTGGAGTTGGAGTAGGGTCAAAAAGCTACTCCTAACTTCTCACATTTACAAAATGACTCTCTTGTGAAGCCCACCACAACCTGGGAAGTAAGCAATATCTGCCCTAGGGTCCTGGATCCCAGAGAGTTTTCTTGCTCAAAGTCAGGTAGCAAAATCAGGATCCCAAGCCCAGTCTATGGTCAGGTAAACTTATCATTCATCCCCCACTTCCCCCAGATGGCAAACCGAGAACTTAAGGAGCTGTTTGATAAAACAGACTTGGACTACCAGAAGTCTTTTTTTTTTTTAAACTCCCAGTGTATTCATCCTTTTTCAAAGCCATTTGTCAACAGACTAATTTGTAGGGCTTCTTCCCCTTTACTGGACCTTAAAAAGATTTGTGGGCACTCAGTAAAATGTTAGGGACCCCCGGGTACAGGCAGTAATGCTAGTTGTTTTGCATATCTTAATGCTCCCAATAACGTGGGGAGCTGGGTGGTGTCAGTCCCACTTCATAGATAAGCAGACTGGAGCTTAGAGACATTCAAGTCATTTGTCTAAACCCACACAGCTAGTACCAGCTGCCTGACTCCAAGCTTCAGCTCCTTTGAGTCAACTCTGCTGAGAAAGGAGTGGGAATAAAGCCATCTCCTGGGGGGAAGGCAGGGTGTTTCTGGAATGTGAAGTATTTTAAGCTCCTTCCTAGCTCATTTCTACAGACTCCTACCTCTATCTTTGTCTGAAAATAGCCAGGAGTTTATTCCTGGATTTCAGAGAACAATTTCTACAAATTAGGTTTGCCTCTGAATAAAACACCTAAGGGATCATACTCCTAATTTGGGACATAGACAAAGGGGTAGCCCAGAAGCCAGACTTAGTGTAGAAAAGAGAATATCGTCTCGGTTAGACAATAAAAGGCTAAAAAGCATTTGCTTAACGTCTGCTGCTATTGGCAGTTATTTTGGGGAATTGAGATGGTTAAACTATCTTAGATGTGCTGAATTTGTCTAAAGTGCTCCTGAGGTCAGAATATTTCAGAATATTCACCTTAAAAGGGGAAAAGGAGGCTGAACATGGTGGCTCACTCCTGTAAACCCAGCTCTTTGGGACGCCAAGGTGGGTGGACTGAGCCCAGGAGTTCGAGACCAGCCTAAGCTACATAGTGAGATTCTGTCTCACTAAATTAGCCTGGCATGGTGGCACTCACCTGTAGTTCCCGATACTAGAGTGGCTGAGGGAGGAGGATCCTTGAGCCCAGGAGTTTGAGGTTGCAGCGAGCTATGATGATACCACTATACTCTAGCCTAGTTTAACCATGTTAAGAGAATGAGACCCTGTCTCAAATAAATAAATAAAAGGGGAAAAGGGGATGGAGATGGCTTTCCTAATCTGGAAGGTGATAGGAGGGCATGAGAGAGAGGTTCCTTTGTAAGGATAAGATAACCAGTTGGGAGATGATTGATGATGGGGGTGACTTGGGAGGGGGAAGGAGGAGGTGTCTAAATGTGTCAGCGAAAGTTCCCTGGGTGTGTGGACATTTCTGCCATAAGCCCAGTGGGCAGCTTATGTTAATGTCTGTTTATTTACAACTGCTCCTGCCAAAGGGATCAACTGTATTAATTCTCTTGGCAAGGAAATGTAAGTATGTTCTTAAAGTTTCTAATCAGGTATGCCATTAAGTGATTAGGCTCAGTGCCAGGGGTCCAGTAGGTGCCCAGGAAATACCAGATTGCCTTTAAGCTAGTGGGAAGCATTATGGTTAACTGGTCATCCACACCTAACAGATCCCATTTCCATATCTTGGCTCTGCATTTTCTAGCATTTTCTTGACCTTGGGCAAGTTATCAATCTCTCCTGGCTCCTGTTTTCTCATCTGCAAACTAGATATAAATAATAGCACCTGCTTCATTGGGTCGTTGTGTGCAACAGTAAGTGCTCAGTAAATGATTCGTGTTATTTATACCATGTTAACAAGCCACACCTAGAATACAGATTAGTCAGATTTGAAAGGTGATAGATAGAAGGAATTGGCAAAATATGAAATCTTCCTAGAAGGAGTACTTAAAGTAATCTGGAGTGCACATATCCATGTCTCAAGAGATGGTAAATCATCAGGGAAGGAATAGCCAGGGTTTGGGGAGACTGAGATAGGCAGAGGATGAAGGAAGGGCAAAGACTTTAGCCTGTGACTGGCCCACAGCATCCACGGCCCATGGCGGACAGAGGCTGTGCATCTGTAAAGCTGTTGAACACACAGACTGTCTACTTTTCCTCACTGGGCACTGTGGTGCCTTTAAACTGAGCAGGAGACGACTCACTCCATTAAGTCATTAAATACTTTAATCCCTATCTTGTTAAGACATTGATACTCAAACCTGAGTGTGTCTTAAGAAGCTACCCACCCTCGAGACTCTGATGCAAGTAGGTTGGGGCCGGGAATCTGCATTGCTAAAAAGCAGTGAGGGAGGTGGAACCCTGAGGCCACACTTAGAAAATCATGGGTATAAGGGGTTGGAGCCCAGGTCCTTCAAAGATACAAAAGTATTCACAGACCGTGGTACAGAGGGTATAGTATAATGGTTAAGAACAGGGAGTCAAGGTTACTACTTGTGTGATGTTGGGCAAATCACTCAACCTCTCTGAGTCCTGCAAGTCTCCTGCAAAATGGAGATAATGATACGTACATCTCAGGACTGTTGTAAAGCGCTTAGAACAGTTGCTGCCACATGGTAAAAGCAATATGTTTGCAATGATACATGAAGTTATGGTTCCTTCCTTCTGGAAGTTTATGAGCATGTAAACATCATAACAGAATAAGGCAGTATGTGTCTCAGACAACTACAAGCCTCAGAAGGGGAAGAGAACATTTTTTTCGGAGTCATCAAGAAAGTTCTTGTTGGAGATTGTGACTTTAACTGGAACTAGAAGTATAGGTAGTATTTAGCTAAGTGAAGAAAAAGAAGATGTTCTAGGCTAAAGGAATAGCTTTGGGGAAGAGCAGCTGGGAAATACCTGTCAAATCTGGGGCAAGGGGAGGAACTGGTCTGATTTATTGGCTGGGTAGTCTCATTTTTACAAAACAAAGACAGTCGCACTAGATTTCTAAGGGGATCCTTTCAGTAGCAAACATCCTCTTGTGATTCTTTGAAATAGGGAAGTCAGGGGATGAAACTGATTGTGGTTGGGACACAATGAGATTGAGGTGATTGGGGTCATTCAAAATGAAGCACCCAACAAGTCATAAATATGATATTGAGCATTTAGAAAGAAGTTTGAATGGGAGATACAGGTTTGAGAATCATTGGGATATAAAGATGATTAAGGCCCAGAATGCCAAGCCAAAAGAGACGGGGCCAGAGAAGTAAAGAAGAGGATTTGAAAGAGCCTTTAGATTAGGACCTCTGGTGGCTTTTCCCCTTTCACGTCTTCCCCATCCTGACTTAACAGCCTTCAGTGATCCTCTGGTGTCATGCAGGCTCTCACAGAGGACTGAGCAAGCTGGAAGTGAGCTCCCCCTGAGAACATTCTGGTGTGCTCTGGAACAAACTCTATAATTTAACTTCAGGTGTAACACAAACCCTATAACAAGGTGAGCTCTACTCTCTTCTTCCCTCATTTGGTTTGAGCAATTCTGAGGCTCCCAAAAATTCAAATTTGAATTGGTCAATCACCAATGGGAACAGCAATGTAAATAGCAATTTGATGAACCAATATAAGGTGTTATGGTTACTCATAGGCACTTTACTGGGGGAATATTGTCCCTACCACCACCAAAATTCATGTCCTTCCAGAACTTGTGAATGTGACTTTATTTGGAAATATTTGGAAATACGGTCTTTGCTGATGTAATCAAGTTAAGATGAGGTCATACTGGATTGAGGTGACCCCTGATTCAATGTCCCAAGAAGAGGGAAATTTGAATACAGACACATATAGAGGGAAAAAGGGCATGTGAAGACAGAGGCAGAGATTGGGGTTATACTTCCACAAACCAAGGAATGCCACCAAGGATTGCTGGCACCCACTGGAAACTGGAAGGATCTTCCCTAGAGGGAAGCATGGGAGTGCGGCCCTGCTGACACCTTGGTTTAGGACTTCTAGCCTCTAGAACCATGAGAAAATAAATATCTGTGGTTTTAAGCCACCCATTTTGTGGTAATTTGTTATGACAGCCCTAAGAATCTAATACAGGAACCAAGTTGATCATGAAATACCTCCCACAGGAAATATTTTTTTTATTTGGGGCACCTAATCAGTATGAAGGTTGGGCTGCAAAGGTATTGTACATTATACCAAAAAGCTGGTGTTTGTCTCTGACCCAACTTTCATCTTTTAACTCAGAGACGGATGTTTCAGGCCTCCCATGGCACATTTCTCTTTCTTTTTTTTTTTTTTTTTTTGAGACAGAGTCTTGCTCTGTCACCCTGGCTAGAGTACAGTGGCATCATTATAGCTCACTGCAATCTCAAACTCCCCGGCTCAGGCTCAAGCAATACTCCTGCCTCAGCCTCCTGAGTAGCTAGGACTACAGGCATGCACCACAATGCCTGAATAGTTTTTCTATTTTTGTGGAGATGGTGTCTCCCTCTTGCTCAGGTTGATTTTGAACTCCTGAGCTCAAGTGATCCTCTCATCTTGGCCTCCTAAAGTGCCAGGATTATAGGTATGAGCCACTGCACCGGCCCACATTCCTCTTTTAGTCCCTAATGTCACTGCATCCCCTAGAATCTCACCTCAAATCTTTGAGCCTTTTGGGTGATCCTCTTTGAATGACCCTTCACCATTTGCCATGTCCCTACACGCTTCTTTCTTTTTCTAAAAAGTTTTTGAGTAAGTTATTTAAAGTACACAGAGGTCAGGAAATGCTACAATAAACATTCATGGGTCATCACCCAGATTTTCCTCCCTACCTTTCTGTACCCCTCCCTTTCTCCTTTTCTGCCATCTTTCCATGTGCATCCCATCCTATGCACTTCTTGCAATTTCCTGAAGAAGGTGGGGTAGGTGCAGAAAGGCTCAGCCTGGCTATACACCTTCCTCTAGGGTAAAACACAAACACACACACACACACACGCACACACACACACGCACACACACACATACAGGTTGTGAAAATTAGAGAATTAGGTAGCTGACTGCAGGCTTTTGGAAGGGCAGGCAAGGAATTATTACCCTCAAAGTAATTTGAGTATCCCTAATACCTTATTCCTGCATTTTAGATATGCTCTTCCAGACTGGATTTATCCTGGTATTTTTGCCTTTGAAATTAGAATTTCTTTGCCCATAATAATCTGTAATATGTGGAACATGTTGGAGATGGGCTTCTGTTTCCTTCACCTCTAGACATACACATAAACTTTAAGTGAGGGACTGTCTTGAGCCTCCTTTCAGAATAGAGTGAGCTACTTCCTTTCTGCTCTCACAGAAAGAGGAGCGGGGCCAAGGCTAATACCTGGGCATGAGTACAAATAGCTTTCTTGACTCTCTTTTGTCTCCTTTTGTCTCCTTATTACTCTGTAGAGCTTCCCATTAGAGGGTTTTATGTTGTTCCTTTTTAGAAATACTTATTAACTCTTGGTCATAGACTTCACTTTCCAATTTTCCCTTGAACTTAATGTCTCCAAATTAGGATTCCAAATTACAGAATATCTTTCAGGAACGATTTTTAGTATGATTTAGAGTACAGACGATCTCTAGGGAGACAAACAGAGTTACACGTAAAATAGCCTAAGGAATTTTAAAAAATATATTCCCATTCTCTTTTGGTAGAAGTGGTAGAATTACGATGAATGGAAGTGGTACTATGTTTTTCTCACTTCTCATTTGTTTTGGACCACAGGCTTCATTCTGATATAGGAGTCTTTCCTGCTCAGCATTTCAGTGATAATTCTCCCCATGGTCTATAGGATCCCTGTTCTCCTTGTTTCTATAGCAACAGTCCTGTGTTGCTTGGCTAGAAGCAATTTTCTGCTGCTGTGGTGAAGCCCCGTTTTTTCATTCCTTTCTCCATAGTTGCCTTGGTAACCACTCTCTTCCTCTTCTGGTCTCTAGATGGTAAATTCCACCCCCTCCTTTTTTCTCTCTCTAGTAACAGTCACCTGGTCATGACTTGGACAGTGCTATCCCATCTGTGAGTGAGCATACTCTGTCATGGTCAGATTGTCATCATGAAATCAGCCTCCCTTTTCCTTTAATTGCATCATTTCTCTGGTCTGTCATCTTTCTGGTGGTTGTCATGGTAACCTTACCCTCTGAAAGTCTCCAGGCAAAGGTTCTACAGTTAACAACCATCATGTGAGAGTGTCTGCCAATATGTGGCCATGCATCTCCATTTTAAACCCAGCCCCAGGCGGGTACCACAAATTGGAGAGAACAAAGCTTTTGATCAAAGCAGGCTGGGTTGAGAAAAGGAGGTACAGGGGATGGAGAACTGGAAACCAGTGTTCTCCAAACAATATTTGTGGCTACAAGGTGTAGGCTGGGTCTGCAAGAGTGGTCATTATGCCAATGGTGATTCAAGTGATTGAGAAATATATTGGCAGTCATTCCAGGCAGGTCTGTCATATGCTAGAAACTTCCAGAGGTCACTCCTCTGGCCCAGGGGATCCTGGTGATATGACCTGAGAGCTAGGCAGAGCCAATCTCAAGAAGAAAGCAATTAGAACTCTTAAACTGGCTAAGGACAGGTCAGCAGAATAGGTATTTAGGCACTTTTACACATTACTGAAAATTTCTCTGCTCTTAGGCTGTTGCTCTTACTTCTTTTTTTTTATTATTTATATTTTATTTTATTTTATTTATTTATTTATTTATTTTTGAGACAGAGTCTCACTTTGTTGCCCTGGCTAGAGTGAGTGCCGTGGCGTCAGCCTAGCTCACAGCAACCTCACACTCCTGGGCTCAAGCAATCCTACTGCCTCAGGCTCCCAAGTAGCTGGGACTACAGGCATGCGCCACCATGCCTGGCTAATTTTTTCTATATATTTTTAGCTGTCCAATTAATTTC
>CAUYSK010047668.1:0-35441 GCA_963575035.1 Avahi laniger | reverse complement strand
GGGACTACAGGCATGCGCTAGCATGCCCGGCTAATTTTTTCTATATATTTTTAGCTGTCCAATTAATTTCTTTCTATTTTTGGTAGAGACGGGGTCTCGCTCTTGCTCAGGCTGGTCTCGAACTCCTGAACTCAAACAATCTGCCCGCCTCGGCCTCCCAGAGAGCTAGGATTACAGGCGTGAGCCACCGCGCCCGGCCTTCTTAAGGAATATTTTAAAAGTTTCTTCATGTGGGGCTTGCATGTTTCTTATTAATTTTATTACAAGTTATCTTATCTTTTTGCCATTGTATGAGGTCTTTTCTTTTCCATTAGGTTTTCTTGCTTATTGATTTCTGAATCAGTTTTGCACTCAGCCACCTTCCTGAATTCATATTGTTTGTAAATTTTTCAGTTAATTTTCTTATATTTTCCAGGTATCTAATCAAGCCATTTGCCAATAATAATTTATTTCCTGATTTCTAACTATCTTATCTCTAATTTCTAACTTCAATCTAATGTGCTGGAAAGTTCTTCATTAAAAAAAGTTAAATAAAAGTAGTGATAGTGGACATCCTTGTTTTTGACATTAATAAGAATGGCTCTAGTGTTTTCCAATAAAGTACTGCTTGTAAATTAGAGTAGTTGTATTTAATCAAAGTGTATGTTCCTTAACAAAAAATGGATTTTAAATTATATTGAAATGCTTCTTTAGCATCTTTGAAGATGCTCATATTTTTCTCCTTAAATAAACTAATATAGTGAATTAATTTCTTAATAGTTAACCATCCTTGCATTCTTAAGAGTAAATTCCACTTAGGTATTTGATGCTTGATTCTATTAGATTTAAGTAGATTTCATAAGTGAGATGAAACCATAATTTCTTTTATTTGTGCTTTATTGGATTTAGGTGTCTTTGTTATTCTAACATTTAAAAATATATAAAAGCCTTCCTTCTTTATCTAAGTCGTAGAAAAATTTAAAGTGCATTGGAATTATCTTAGAATTCAATTCTGAGACTCTCTAGGCTTAGTGATGTATGTGGGTGATGGTAGTGGTGGGGTGATTGTCTTTGACAACTAATCTGTTTAGGCTTTTTGTATCTTTTGGAAACAGTCATAGAATATTTAAAACTAACCACTTTATTGAGCTCTTTAAGAAAATTTATTTAAATATAATGGCACAGGATTGGCCAGAGCTATCTCTTTTAATTAGATTCTTTACTTCCCTTCTCCCCTTATTTCTATTAGGATATTCATAATTTTTTTATTTGCTTAGTCGGTTTATCTAAAGTTTTATCTATTTTGTTTTTATACCAAAAAAAGTCAACTTTTATGTTTATTTACTATTTTTCCTTATTTCATTAATTTCATTTTTTACCAATTTATTTTTTTCCAAGAAAAATGTTGGACACATTTATTTTCATTATTTTTATATTGGAATCGGTTGAGAAAATGGAAAGTGAGGACTGAAAGATGAGTTTATGAAACCTTTCTAGGAGTGGCTATAAAAGTGAATAGAGAAATGAGTACATTCTTAGAGGGGAAAGTTTAGTGTTTTTTTAAGACAGGCAGTGTTACAACATATTTGTAAGCTGACAAGGCTCATTTGGTATAAAGGGAGGAAATTAATGGTGCAAAAGAGAAAGAGGTTAATAATGGGAGCAAAGTCTTTGAGTAGGTGAGAGCATAAGGCAACAATTGTACACAAGTTGTTCTTAGCCAGATAGCCTGCCCCTTGTAACAGGAGGCAGAAAGCAGTAACTATGGGAATGTGTGTTTGGTCATTGTTGATGGCTCACTTGAGGTATGTGGTTATAGATCACAAATGAGTCCAAGTATCATAGCTTTACTACCATATAGCTTGACTACACTCAAGCCATATGGAATAGGTAGTGTAAGACTGCCATCCCCAACCCCCTGGGCCCTGGACTAGTACCAGTCTGTGAGCCGCACAGCAGGAGGTGAGCCACAGTGAACGACCGATGCTTCATCTGTATTTACAGCCACTCCCCATCACCACATAAGCTCTGCCTCCTGTCAGATCAGCAGCAGCATTAGATTCTCATACAAGTGCGAACTCTACTGTAAACTGCCCCTGTGAAGGATCTAGGTCGCACGCTCCTTATGAGAACTTCATGGGTGATGATCTGAGATGGAGCTGAGGCGGTGATGCTATCACTGGGGAGTGGCCACAAATACAGATTATCATTAGCAGAGAGGTTTGACTGCACAATAAATGTAATGTGCTTGAAGCATCCCCCGCCCCCACCCCCGCCTCCTGTGCCAAAAAGGTTGGAGACTGCTGGTTTAAGACATTTGGATTTAACTCTGATTGGGGTTCTGCCAAGTAGGTAAAAGGGCACATGTATGAAATTCTGCCTAAACTTCCACAGGGTTTGTGAATACATATGGCAGATGAACTTTTTGCAAAAGAGATTTCAAGAACACCATAACACAGGACAGCATATAGCAGGGAAATATGTTTTAATGCTCTTCAGAAGTTGATACTTGTGCCTAACTTAAACACAACAGTTGCAGCTTTGCTAGGCAGAACAGCAAGGGCTTTCTCACCTCCTCGTACTAATAATTTCTTCTTGGCCTTTGGGGATAGGACACTATCCACTTCTGGTTTTCCTTGTTAGAAGGCATATTAGAATCTCTCAGGGATGCAAGTGTACTGTTTTTTATTTAAGTTTACAAAATACATGCTTATAGAAAATTAAAACATTATAGAAATATATAAAGCAGACATGAAAGCTCTCTCATAATTCTACTCCTCACAAAGCCACTGTTAACAATGTGGTGTTATTTCTCCATTATTTTTTAGAGCATGTAGTTATTCTACAAAAAATGCTTGCACAATTTTTTTTTTTTCATAAACGTTTGGATGTCTTGCCCTAATAATCCAGACATTCCTCATTCTCTTAATGAATACAAAGAAATAAATTGCATGAAGGTAAACTAATCTTTCAAACTGATAGGGACATTTGGGCTAATTTTAATTATTATAAAACAAAGGTGCAATGAACTTGCTTGTGGATTCTTGTCAGATTATTTCTATTAGGCAACTTCCTAGAAATGAAATTAGTAGGCCAAAGGATTCAAACATTTTTGATAAGCTCCAGACAACTACACGCCTAAAGGTCGTAACAATTATACTCCCACCTACAGCATGCAACGTGGGATAAGTGTAATTGGAAATGCTTGTTCAAAATCATGGTGCAATTTTTTAATTTGGAAAATTAAAAAAAAATGATTATTCTTATAACTTTTTTCTAATTATAGATTGTGAAGTTAGACAAATCTTGACTGATGGGGAACCAGGATCCCAAGGGCAGGATTTACAAAACTCGTATTTACCAGGAGGCATGGGTATTAGAAACACTTTTCTATAAAATCTCCACAAGACTGCAGCCTTTGCTATAGCTTTAAATAGCTCCACTGGTACTGCCAGAATTATGTTCCCCAAGTCTCGATACCAGTACTGGTATCCTACTTGTGGAATAAAATCCAAATTTAATACATGAGCTTTCCACACCACAAGCCAGCTTTGCTACTCATTACTCAACTGCAGCAGGCAATTCTTTATACTAGAACACACCATACACCTTCCTGCATCTGGGTTCTTTACTTTAGACTACATCTTAGAATACACTTTTCCTCTTGTCCTCTCTTTCACTTCAAGGTCAACTCCAATGCCACTCACTCTGTCAAGTCTTCCACAGTCCTCCCTGGGAAAAACGAATGCTCTTATCCTTTGTGCCCCCAGCATTCCCTTGTACCTCTACTATAGCATTTCTATAGTCTGCTACAAAACTGCAAGTACTGAAGGACAGATACATCTCATTCGTCTATTTCCTGAACAGTATCTAGTGCAGAACTGTGCAGAACATGCACTCAAAAACTGTTTTTGGAATAAACATACAAAAGTTAAATTAAGACTCTGAATCTTCTAATCTCAAATTATCAGTCACAGATACTAGTTTTTAAAGGATTAACTACTACTCCCATCGAGACATGTCCTATTATAACAGTTTTGTACATTTTTTAAAAAGGGTCAAAATATTCTACTTTTAGAATAGTTATGTTCAATAAACCTGCATTTGCTTGATATCTGCATCTTACCTCCTAGTATCACAAACTGTTTATTTTAGAAATAAAAACACAGGGGGGAGGGGGAGGGGGACAGTTTATTGTAAAATATGAAGCAGCAATGATTAGAGCAAGTGAGTTTCTGCTTTATATTCCCAGTCAGAGCACACAATGACTGGATACCCTCATCAACGCCAAGCTTAAAAAAAAAAAAAAAAAAAAAAAAAAAGACAATGCCACATTAAAATCTCTTTCTCTTGATAATCTCTGGTTTCCAGCTGACTGGATGAGTTTCTTCTGTCTAAAAATAGAAAAGTATGTTAAAATAAAGTATTATTAGTTTGCTTCATATTTAATAGACTTCCTTAACAACAAAAATAAGGTATCTACTCTAGCATATTACTTGGCATTATACATTTAGCAGGTCTTTAACAATTTTAGAAGAGTTGACAAACTTTTGGTACTATCCAAGTCTAATAAAAGATGAATGGGTTCATTACAACTTTAGTCTGTAGTTTTTCATCTAAAATAAAATTTCTATTTTTATTTAGATATTCAAGTAACACCAAAGCTTATGATGCTTGAATTAATTTGCATAGCAATCTATGTATTTGATGTTATTCTTAAAGTAACCTTTTCCTAGTAACTGTAGTAAGAAAAGTTGGGAAAAAATTAAAACCATCAATGGGATTCAGTGGCATCAATGAAAGAAATAAAGAAATCTACGAGCAGACACTCGTCAAGATGACAAAAACCTTAACACTATAAAGATTATTTTTCCTTCTGATAATTAAATGAATACATTTGCCAAATTGGCATGGTTGTTTTACTTTACTTCAAAATGTATGTGAAACGGAAAACTTACCGCTGTGTCATCCTCTCTGTACACTTTAATGGTTTTATCAGCCTCAGCTGTTAGTAATCGACTCTCAGACTGATCAAAAGCACAGGCAAATATTCCCGATTCACTGTCTAAAGACCCAGGCTGCACAGCTGCATGAACTCGCTGAAAATTGTAGCCAGTTCTCCAGTCCCAAAGATGCATAGTGCCATTGTCAGCTTAAAGGGAAAGATCTAGTCACACTTGGTGTCCTTCAGCAGTTCAGCTTGACAAACATTTACTAAGCAACAAACATTAATCCAAGCACCATGGCAAAACTATAAAGATATGTAAGATATAGGCACTCAAGCTTCTCTTACTACCGGTTTGTCTACTTTCATTTGTGCTTAATTCAGAATTTATCATAAATCTTAAAAAGCCCCACAAAATCTGACAACCAATTCCAGAACACCCAACCAAACTTTAGGCAATTCCCAGCAATAATCCCTTTGATTCATCAGGTGGCACTCAAGAGGGCTAAACTATGAAATATGCTACGTGAATTAGGTCCATGCATGAACACACATATGAACCCCCAAATGCACTCTCATCAAGCAAGTGCTGCCATGGTACTTAGGTGTGACTGCTTAGAAATATTAGCAATGTTTACTCATTGACTAAAAGAAAAAATGACAGACTGAACACATTTATTATAAAAATCTTATTTTACCTCCAGATACAAGTACTCCATCAGAATTTACTGTCAGTGTGTTAATAATAGCATTATGACCAGAAAGATTTTGAATGAAACTTCCATCAGGGAATTTCCACTGCTTTATGTTATCTGGAGAACCAGATGCAAATGTGTAACTGAAATAAAATAAAAAAGAATTAATGGCAAAGTAAACCAAGTTAAAGTGGTGGGTTTTAAAAAGCTTATTATAGCTCTATTTTGCATGTGTACTCACTGATCAATGTAGTTTCAGCAAAATACTATTGTCATACCAAGATGTAAAAATGTCAAGACATTTGTTTCAAGTTAAATCAGATTTTTGACTTTTTAAAATGTATTTTAAATTCTAGATTAGTATTTTATTCTCCTTTCATTTCCCCAATGCTCTACACTAAGCAAGAACAATAAATGTGCAAATGTCTAATCTCACATAAAGGACAAAGGGTTAGGCAACTATTTTAGAGAGAGGGACAGAGAGAAGAGGAGAGAAGGAAAGGAATAGAAGAAGGCACAAGAAAGAGAAGAGAGTGAGGGAGAAGAAAAAAGGGAGTGAGGAACACAGGGACAGGAAGGAAGGAGAGGCGAAGTAAGGTTAGGGAGAGAGGAAGGAAAAGAGAGGGAGAGGGGGGAGAGAAAGTACATGAACACAACCAGAAACGTGTCAGGGGTGATCTGATACAAGAAATAATAGGTTGTGATATTATGCTGCACCTCTTTGGCTATCCTGACTATAACGTTCACGGTTCTTACTATTTTTCCTATGTACATTAATTTCCTCTTTAAGAATTCAATTATTCTATGTTTGTTTCAGTGTCCAATATCATTCATGTCCAAGACCTTAAGCCCAGCCACTAATACCTTCTATTTTGACATGCAGTGTTTCATCATGATTTATTTATATAGTCTCATTTGACGTTATTGATTTGTCACTATGTAGAAGGCTTTCATCATCTTACATAAGGCACGAAACAAAATGGTACATAAGGAAAATAAAAGAAACCCATGTTCGTAAGTGGCATAGGCCTGGAAATGACAGTAGCTAAACAATTACCAGAAGCGATACTAATGTTGGCACTTCAAGACTATATCAAGAATTGAAGAAAGAAGAGAAGCTAATTAGGAAAAGACACTTACTGTCTTGGATGTAAAACCACAGCCCGGACTGATTTTTTGTGATTTGTTAATGTCACTCTTGTTTTTCCAGCCACCAAATCCCATAATCGTATTGTAGTGTCATGGCTTCCTGTAATGAAAATACATATACCCCTCAAAACATGGACCAGGAGAAAGAATGCAAAAGTTAAATATAATAAAATATAAAATGTTCTTCCATAAATATGTATATAATCCAAATGAGTTATACCACTTGGAAATTAGTCTGGGCTAATTTCTTCATGGTTTCAAAATTCTAGGTTGATTTTAAATTTAATTTTTTTAAAAAATGCATGCAATATGACACTTGATTCACTATCAGCTGAATAGCTAGAATACAAATAAAAAATACAATAAATATATAATTTTATCCCCAGTGGAAAAGAAAAAACTCTAATGATTTTTTTTTTTAGTTAATAAAATGTATCAGGTGAAGGAATTATTTTCTAGTCTTGAAGTAAAGATCCATTGTTATGAACCTTATCTTGAGCAAAATAAGATTCAGATCAGTTCTAAAGTTTATTGATCTTAGGGTATTTTGTGTTCTAGCTTCAACTTCCTAGAATAATTCAACATGATAAAACAATACTTAATTGTATCTTACAGCATCATTTTCTAGTCAGACAATATAGGATATTATGTAGGACATACTCCATATGTAAAAAAAGTATGAGATAAAAACAAATGAATGAAATCTTACTACAATAAATTTCAAATGTCCATGATTAAAATATATAATAATAACACAAACACTATAAACACAATATAAAACAAGAGTCATAGTGAATACAAAAATATATGCATAATTAAAATACATTCTGATACAAATATGCTGTAACCTTGAAAAGTATTGATCATACCTGTAATAATCTGTGGTTCTGCAGCTTGACACCTCACTGTAGCAACTGCATTTGTATGTCCAGATAATGTGTGTACACTGGCTTTAGTTCTCACATCCCAAATCTATAAGAACACAATAGACATACTGTCAGAAAGAATAGGTATTCATATCTCAGGCAGACAACTGGATTGATTCAAGGTTGGGAATTTACTAGACAACTGTGCCTGAATATAATGAAGAAAGTGCTTAAGTGAAGGATAATAATCCTATAAGCTAGGAGAGGAACATATACAGAAGGCAGTTGCCAAGAAAAAAAAACCTGAAAGACGAGGGTACTAGAAGTCTTAAGAATGGGTGTAATGGGAATACTTTTGGGACTACTGAATGAAAGAGCTAATGGGCAATACTTGTGGTGATAGAATGGAAAGTGAGAGTGTCACACTTCAAGGACAGGACACTAATAACAATAAACATCATGAGGCCATAGAATTGAAGACTAAGGTGGAAAAAAACCCAAAAAAACCAAAAAACCTGAGACTAGGGTATTATTGAGTCAAGAAAACTATCTTAAATTCTCTATCAAACCATAGAAGATTTTGAAACCAAATATGTATATTAAAAGATGCAATAAATTTACAGACAAACACACAGCTTTATCCCATTTACCCGAGCAGTTGAATCTCGACTGCAAGTTACCAGCACATCGATTGTTGGGTGCAAATCCAAACCATACACTGCACTTAGATGTCCATGATAGTGCCTTATAACCTAAAGATCAAGCAGGAAAGTTAAAACTTCTAGAATTAGAAAGATAAACAGTGGCTCATAATGTTTTAAACCCTTAACTCCAAGCTTACCTTATTATATTCAAGATCCCAGCACTTTACTTGCTTGTCTTCTCCGCAAGAGAACAGGTAGGGGCTCCTTGTGCTTACTATCACACCCCGCACTGTACTAATATGCCCAGTCAATGACAGTTTCAGTTTGCCACTAGCCAAGTCCCAGATCTGCAATCAAAGAATATTAATTTTTTCTTTTCATTGTTGCCAAAGCAAATTTTCAGAATCCTGATGTTAAAATTAAGACTTCAAAGAGAAAAAGATAGAAATATATAAAAATTAAAAATTTTGCAAGATGACTCCCCTTCAAATAAAAGCAAGAAAAACAAAAAGAATAAAATGGCATGCTCAAACTAGGAAAATATTTGCAACGGATGACAAAGGCCAATGTTCTTAATATACAAAGATATCACTGATAATAGAAGTATGAATAGCATGACATTAAACTAGCCAAGGATGGTTAACAACTTAAAAACCCTAAAAGCAGCAAATAAAGATATGAAGAAGTCTGACTTCACTAGAAATTTTATATTAACAGTTAAAAAAAGATCAGATACTCATTTTTGCTTATCATATTAGTAGCTATTTTTAAAGGAATACGTAACATGCTGAAAAAGATCCCCTCATATACTGCAAGTATCAATTCACCCATTTTGAAAAGTACTTTACACTTTCAGTACCTGTCTCAAAAATACTTGACTGATTCATTCTATTTCTGAAACTCTACCATTACAAAATAATTTAAAATACAGAAAAAACTTCATGCATAAAGATTAAGTATAGTATTACTTATAACAGTAAATATCAAGAAGCTAAAAAAATTAATGTCCAACAATAGGAAAACAGACTAAAGAATAACCAAGTGTTTAATATTATGCAACTATTTAAAAAGACATTGAATTTTTTACAGGAATATGTCTTTGATACAGGATAAGAGAAAAAAAGATACAAATTACATGTCAAGAATGATTTTAGAAATGATACATATTTACACACAGGAAAAAAGCTTAAAAGTAAATGCATTGACACATATACAGAGAATAAATACTAAAATGAAATTCATCCAAATAACTAACAGTGGTAAGATTACGTATGGGTCTATGTTCTTTTATAGTTCTCTGTATTTTCCACATTTTCTATCTGAAACTCTTACTGGTATAGATAATAATTTTCAGGTCTAAGAAATCAGAGGAACTGCAACAGCAATTTCCATCATAAGAAATAACTTACAACAGATTAAACTTATATGACAAACACAAAGTCATGTTTATTTTTTCTTCCTTCCTTATTACCTTTATAGTTCTGTCAGCAGATCCAGTCACAAACCACTGATTTCCAGGTTCCACAGCAATACATCGAACCCAGCCAAGATGCCCACTGATCACCTGTATTTAAAAAGTAGAATGGGCAGACACATTAACACAGAAGGTACAATGTATTTGATTCTAACCACAACCCTGGTTTGAACTGCCCCTCCCCCATCTTCAAATCATAAGTTTAAAAAATTATTCAACAATTAGATTTTAGAATAATAAATATTAAGTTGTCTTCAATGGGTGAATAGGTATTATACTGCAATGGGATACCACTCAGCAATAAAACAAAATGCATTACTGACATACAACAACTTGAATGAATCTCAATGGCATTAACCTGAGTGAAGGAAGCCAGTCTCAAAAAGTACATACTGTATGATTCCATTTCTATGACATAGTCAAACAGACACAATTATAGTGATAGAAAACAGATTGGTGGTTGTCGGGGTGAAGGACGATATGACTATAAAATAGCACGGGGTTTTTTTTTCAGGTGATGTAACTTCTACATCCTAATTGTGGCAGTGGTTACCCAAACCTAAATATCAGTTAAAGCTCATTAGCCCTGTACACCAAAAGAAAAGTCTTTTATTGTACCATCATTTGAAAAACAAAAATCTTCAAATATATACTAAATTATGTGTAGCTGTACATTTACTACTATATACATTTTAAGTCTGATATATTTTAATCATTTTAATTTATTATAGTTGAAGAGATAATTGGTAGTTCCAAAGAAACTTTACAGGGTGTTTTTCCCCTTGACCTTCATTCATATTAAATACTTCAGACACTTTCCTAAATTTGTTTTGTCTGCTCTCCACATTTTGCAGCCTTCTATCAATATTTTATACAAAATGCACATAGTTTTTACTGAAGAAAGTCTCCTTCCCAAAATATCTTTTAAGATAGTGCCTAAGCCCCTTCTCAACCTACCTCAAATCCCTCTGTCAATTTTATATTCACTCTTTTCTTCCTTATTATATTCTTCAGTCCTAGTCAAGTGGAAAGCAATCGTGTTTCACATAATGCAATAAAATACAGATTTGCTCACCCTGTAGAGTTTCCATGGTGGGTGCCACTGGGGTTTTGGCATTGTAGGGGCTTTTTTAGCCATCAGTGCAGAGTTCTTGGTATTGCCAGCCTCCATGACAATCTAGATATGCAATAGATTATATTATTATTAAAAGGTTTCATGTTATTAATTCACAAATGGAAATTGAAAGAGGGGACCTATGAAAGTTTTTCCTTAAATGAAAAGCAAACATTTTTTCTAAGACTTATCTTAGACTCATTTTCCAATAATGAAAAAAAATTTTTATGTTAATTTTAAAAAGCAATTTGAAAACCTAAGAGAGGCTGAACATTACACTTAAGAGCACACATCACTGTATATGGGTTCAAAACTAGCTGACTGACTTTGGGTAAAAATTATGTAACCTCTATGTGTGCCTCATTTGTAAACTGGGAAGAACAGTGACTATCTCATGGGGTTATGACGAAGATTTTAAAAGTAGTAAATGCTCCATGGAAGCTCCTATTACTATTCGAGTCATTTTAAATGTAGTAACACCACTGTCTTTCATTGTCATATTTTAACAGTATTGATTTAATGTAGCAGAGACTGACAGCTTTTCTATCTTCCAATCCTTAAATACTATTTTAAAAGTTGATAAACATTTATTGTTACCATCTATCTATTCATTCATCCAAAATTTAAGCCCATAAAGTTCTTGCCCTCACGAAGCTTAAATTATATCCTCCTAAGAAGGCAGAGAGCCTGGACAGAGAGATATGCTCTGAATGGAGGATAAACGAAGAAATGGGGTATGAGGATTACAAACGCATTCACTTCATAAAGCCAAATCAATTGCATAACAAACTGAGGAAGTAAAGCCCACACTTATTTCAAGTGAAGCATAATAAAATAAACTATATATTTTCAGTTATTCTTTCTGCAACTACTTTCACCAAACCAAGAGCAGCTGCCATTTACTTAGAGATAAACTCAGGTATTTCTAAATGCTGATTTTTAAAACTAGTTATAGAGCCCATGAATATTATAACACTAATAGCACTCAATTGTAACCATATAAACCAAGTTAGAATTTAATAAAAAAAAGACTTTCATATTTAACATATACCCAAGTTTCAGAACATTCCTTGTACTTTTAATAGTGGGCAATAAATACCAAGATCACATTATCTTCATTAAAATACATACAATGCACAAGTAGACACAGAAATAACAGAATTTTAAATTCTAAAAAATAAGTCAATTTACTAACAAATTAGGGCTATGGAATAATAATGACTAGCTCAAGCTGTTATTTATCTTACTGAATTCATTGCTGCAGGCTGTGAACGGTCAGGAGCCCCAGGATGTCGGTATTCATTTCCACCAGGTGCAGAACGATTTGCATCAGCCCTGAGGCAAAAGAAATATTACATTCAAATCAATTAATGCTTCCAGTCATGTATTCTATAAAACCAACCCTCTATCTTAAATTTTTCCTGATAAAGGAAAATGTCATGTAATAGTTAAAGAAACAAATTTAGGCCAGGTGCTGTGGCTCACACCTATAATCACAGCACTTTGAGAGGCCAAAGTGGGAGGATCGCTTGAGGCCCTGAGTTTGTGACCAGCTGGGGCAACACAGCAAACTCCGTCTCTACAAAACATTAAAAAATTAGCCAGGTGTGGTGTGTGCCTATAGTCCCAGCTACTTGGGAGATTGAGGTAGGAGGATCACTTGAGCCCAGGAGGTCAAGGTTACAGTGGCTAGAGCCACTACACTCTAGCCTGGACAACAGAGTGAGATCTTGTTTCTTTAGACAAAAAAAAAAAAAGAAAAGAAAGAAAAAAAGAACAAATTTAAAAATGACAAAAATGCGAAAAATGTGAACAGTAAAATATGCTTCCGAAATCTTTGTAATCATAAGCATAATATTTCATACCTGGCCTGAGAAGAAGGTAATGCCACTGCTAAGGACTGTGCAGCTGATTCACTTGGCATTCTCTGGATCTTAGTATCTGCTGTCAAAGCAACCCCTATTAAAACAAAAAATCAGTTCCTTATAGTAGGTATGTTTATTTTCATTTACATTCATTTAAAATAAAATACCAGAGGAAAACATATACCAAAATGGCTATTATTTCCAGGTGGTGATATAATACAAATTTTGATTAAGTTTTGCTTACCTTTGTTTCTAACATTTTTACGATAAATACTAGTTAATAACATATAACTCAAATTTGATTTTATCATAAGCAACCTGGCATTAAAGTAGCCCAAGACAGTAAAGTTAAACGTCTATTATATTTGGACATTACCTTCAAAAATAAAAAATTAAGGGGCCGGGCGCGGTGGCTCACGCCTGTAATCCTAGCACTCTGGGAGGCCGAGCCGGGCGGACTGTTTGAGCTCAGGAGTTCGAGACCAGCCTGAGCAAGAGAGAGACCCCATCTCTACTAAAAATAGAAAGAAATTAATTGGACAACTAAAACTATATAGAAAAAATTAGCCGGGCATGGTGGCACGTGCCTGTAGTCCCAGGTACTCAGGAGGCTGAGGCAAGAGGATCGCTTGAGCCCAGGAGTTTGAGGTTGCTGTGAGCCAGGCTGACGCCTCGGCACTCACTCTAGCCTGGGCAAAATAGTGAGACTCTGTCTCAAAAAAAAAAAAAAAAAAAAAAAATTAAGCAGTTCCTCAAATATTAACAATTTTTCCAAGAGTGAATCTAAGGTACTACAATAACAAGCACTCAATTTCCCTGTACTTTCTATGTACATTAAGCTTTCTGTCCTCTACTCTGTTATACTGGCCATTCCGTCTATGTGCCAATCACTCTACAAACTCAGAGGACACGTCTATACCATATCTGCTTTTATGCTAACATTTTATCATTTTTATAAGCTTAGTGATATTTACATGTCTGCCTAAACCACCAGATAATAAACTTGTCTAGGCCTGGAGTAGTCTTATTGTTTTTGAATTCCTATCACAGTGCTTGAAAAATATAGGTACTTAAGAACTATTTGCTGAATTAATGCATATGAGTATTAGTAGCAATTATCTAAAAAGCTATGTATGGATACTTGGCTACTGAGCTTATCCTGTATTTTACAGGCAACAGGAATCTCGTTATTGGCTCATTAGTGGAAATACATGTAACAATACAACATTTTCGATAAGCAACAGCTCACTAACCAGGTCCTGGTGGATACGGATGTGTACCTGTTACCAAATATTCAACGTCTTGACCTAAAAAAAAAAAAAAAAAAAAAAATAGAGAAAGGGAAAGAAAAAAATTCATCAGTGGTAAATTTATCTTAAGGAAAGTATCATCTTTTTTTAATGTATCAAACAATATTATCAACTGGATTTCTCAAATTTTTCCAACTAAATTCAAATCTCAGGAAAAAAAAGAAGTTGATCATTTTTGTTTTGATCTTTGTAAACTGCGTACACAGCTATTTCCTTGCCCATCTGCTGATACGAGGCCAAGAAGGCTTATGCATTTGCTATATAGCACTGGTGTGTAAAGAGGCTTTCCTATAAAGTGACAATCCATTCTGATTATTTCTTCCAAATAAATGGTTTCCTGTGGAATCTTGGATTCTCTTAATTCATTACAATTTCAGTACTTAGTTTCATCTTACTGACGAAAGACAGATGGTCTCCCTAAGGTTAGGAATATTCTCTAAATTTTTCCTTTAACTTCCACTATGACCTTCTCCAAATCCTAATACTTTCTACCCTCATTATACTACCACTTGTATTTCCTATAAGAAAAATCCATCAACCAATGTAATTTCATTACTTCCATGAGAAAATCAAGACTTTCATTGTAATACACAGTTCAGCTATTAAACACTCACTGTATGATCACAGTTAGTCCTTCCAGGAGGGGCACTAATAACACATTTTATTAGTTTTTAAAATTCACATGTAAGTCCTGATATTTCTGATAACACCATACTTGCCTTGATTGGCAGGATACTGTTTATGACCATATGAATCCGCTGCATTCTGAGGGCCCTTCTCTTTAAAATTTTCTTTCGAAGTAGGCATATGCAACACAGGACCATATTCATTACGAAGCTTGATTGCCATTTTTCGTTTGTGACTATTTAAAAATTACAAACATAAGAAGGTAACCTTAAATACTTTCCAATGGAAATGTTTACAGATAGCCAAGAAACAAGTACTTAAATAGCTTAAGTTTGCCCAATCATGTAGAAAAAGTTTCCAGTAAGATTTTAAAGTTAAATAGTATTTTAAAGAATCAAAAATTTCCAAGTGCATTTCCACACCGTATCTATTTCATTTGTTCACAATCCACCACATAGTATTCATTAAACCTAAGTAATACTTTAGTTTGTTACCTAATAAATACAAAACCTTTCACGATGAATTATCAAGGGTCCGATGGATTTAAAAGTATATGAAAACCAATATATCTTTTAAAAAATTTCAAAGTCAATATACGTTCCTTCAAATGTCTAAATATAAAAATATAGTAAAAACTTCTATAGCAACCTTTACTAAATGTATCTAAAAAGATTAGTGAGAACAAATCAAAGTACCTAATTAGTTCAGTATTTTAAAAAGAAATGCACTTATATTACTTTTAAGAATATTCCATTTTATAAATTAAATATAAATGCTTATTTGAGGAATTAAGTAGATTTTAAAAGAAGGGTAAAGGACAAAGAAGGAACACTGCACATAATGCAATCCCAGACTGGAGCTGGAGATGTAGAACCAAAATTATGCCACCACTCAAAACTCTTCACCATACTAACGAGAAAAGATGGGAGTAGAGGTACTGGCCAGGTACAATTTCAGCTCAGCAAGGCTCTGAGAGCAGCGGGAAGCTGAAAGCACATACAAAGTGATTGATTATAAAAGGGATTCTCCTAATTATCGGGTATTTGTAAAATGCATTTAATTAATGGGATTTTTACTGTAAAAGATAAGGCCAAAAAAAGTTAAATCAGCTTAAATTATGTCAAAACACCATTTATCATTGAATGGATAGCCTGTGACTGTTAGCATTACTAACTAGTCTTTAGAGGTCTCCCTCTACCTGCTCTCTTCCCCTAGTATTATAATTTTAAATATTTTAGCAATTGAAAAAGAACTATACCTACCTCTCTTCATCCAAAGGCACAGGTTTTCCATTATCAGCTACAAACATGTCATGGGTCCTCTTTAATGACCTGAACACAAGTGTGTGCACAGAATGTTTCTGTACCTCCTAGAAAGAGAAAGTATAGTTACACATCTAGCTACAAAATATATATATTGTATCCTAAATTAAAGTCAAATTAGTTACATACCTTACATGTTTATGTAAAAAGCGTTATACCACTCACCACAGCTACTTGTAGCAAGCTACAGAAGTCAAGTTTGGAGAAGAGGAACAGGCTCCTCTTTGGCCAAGGCCCCAGGTAGAGCAAGGAGTGATGCCTGAGATTACTCATTTATTCGATAAATATTTGCTGAGCTCGTACTATGTGCCTGGCAAATTCTATGCTAGAAGCTAACAACAGAATGATGAAAAGGCAGTCATGGTCCCTGTGCTCAAGAGGAAGCAGACAAATAAAAATAAGCAAAATAATTCCACATTTTGATAAACATTATGAAGGCAACAAACAAAGGGAATGAAACAGAGAATGAAAGAACTAAATGTAACTGTGAAAGATCTCTCTGAGGTGCTCTTTAAGCAGAGAGGGAACTAGCCTTGCACAGAACGGAGGTTAAGAACAATCCAGGCAGAGGGAAATGTCATGTACAAAGGTGTTCAGTAACTGAAATGATGCCAGGAGGGTAGCACAGCTGTGTATGCTGGGTGACAGGGTGCTTTGTAGTACAAGATGAGGTTGCAAGGGTAGACAAGGTCCAGATTAGGTAAAGACTTTTAGACCATTACAACAGTCTATGTTTTTGTTCCAGTAACACAGGGCCAGTAAAAGGTTCTAAGCAAGAAAAGCATACCATCTTAATGTTTTAAACAGAACAACTTACAGGAGAACAAAAATGGAAGCAAGGTGACCAGCTGGAAACTAATGCACCAGGCCCGATGAAAAGATAATGTTAGTCTGAATTAAGGTAGATTGCAGTGGATATGGAGAACAGTGAATGGAATCAAAAAATATTTGGGTCTTATCTTCTTATAGGACAAGGCCTGCTAATAGAATGGTTGTTTAAGCTAGGGAAAGATGTAAAGAACGTCAAGTTTTCTGGGGGTAGAGCTGAAATAAGAGACGAACTGAGCGCAAGATACAGAAGACTGCCAGTCGTTTAGGACACAGAATCATTGGCGCTACCCTCCAGGCGGCAGATGCCAGTGGTCGCACAACAGAAGCCCCGCCTCCGAGGACAGTGCCCAGCTCCCAAGGGCCAAAAGAGGACTAGACGCATTATGTCAGGCTTCCCGCCCGACGGAACCTCCCCTCGGGTTTCCATCTGGTGCCTTTCTGCCTCCCCCAAAAACCTTAAGAAAAGACCACCCGGCCTCGGCCAAACAGCTCCTTTCGCAGCCTCTCCCCAGACTCCAAGCACTCTTGATCACCCACGCCCGCTGTCAAAACCAAAAACAGTCCAGAGGCAACCGACGCTTGAGATCCCAAGGGTCACCATACCTCGACCATGATGCTGCCGTGTATCCCACGTCCAACAGAGAAGAATATACTAAGCACCAACGCAGAACCTGCCGCCACAACTGTGCGGCCCCTTCCGGAATCGGGAGGCCTGGCGCCGGATGTGACGAAAGCCCCGCGCACGCGCGTTGTTCTCCCTCGAATCTGGGATCCAGAGGCGGGCCTTTCTCCGTGGGACGGCTTCTGGGGCGGGGTCTCGGGCTGAGGGGCGGAGACTCCTGGAAGCGCCTCCCTGCAAGGTTTCACTTCTCTCTCCGAAGACGTCTTAAAATAAATGTTTTCTTCCTTCTCTCAGACTTAAATGTTTTCATTTAGGTCCCTGGTTGTTTGTGCTGTGTTCCCTGGAAACTTAATGCTTTTTATTCAGAGAACTTAACGGTCTGGAGACCAAACCCCGTGGATTCTAAGGCTCTTCCACCGCCCTGATCTCTTTCTTTGGGTGTCGCCTGCGCGCTGTATGTCGCCTGGTTCCAATCCTGGCTGGAAGTACTAGACGCTGGCGTAGGCTTAACGCCTAAAAGCTATTTTACTTAAACAGTCCAGTAAACACTTGTTGAGTGAATGTTGCGGAATAGTTGTTTCAATTTGGGAAATTTTGACATGTAGATACATGCGAAATAATTTTAACAGATTACGGCAAATTTATTTTCTGCTACGTAAATTTAATTTCTCAAAACTGCATAACTCTTGGCCGTTTCATAGTTGTCTGTGGCTTCAACAATGCCAGGGTACAGCTTTTCAAAGCTGGTGGAAGAAAGACACAACTGGAGACTTTAGCCATGTCTGTATATGCACATCCTGGTACCAAGTATTGGTATTTTATTCTCTACCCAGGTAAAATCTGCAGGCTGTGATCAATCACGCCCAGTTGCTTTTCTGTGTAAAAAGAAAAATTGCTGGTGTTGGGCATGTGCAAACTCAAACAGACAAGTATTTCACGGGCCACGCTTTGACTTCACTGATGCTGTAACCCAAAGCACACAGCATATACTTTGAGAGTGGAAAATAGTCTACTAAAAGCACAGCCAAGTGAATCAACAATCTCATTTAGAAATTCATTAAAAACATTAAAGTCATGTTTTTACCTGAAAATACAATGATCTCTGAATTTGAGTGTGAGTTTGGCCTAAGAACTAGTTTTCTGTAAAAGTGGCCAGTGATGGTAGACCTTGCAAGGAAATATCATAATTATAAAATATATACTTGGAGGAACTAAATCATATTATACTTACCTATAGGTAGTAATAACTATGGAGAAGAACATGATTTTAAATGACACTAGAACTATATAAATGTAAACCAGACATATATCTATGGCAATGTAATGTCTAGTTAGGCCTATTAACTTGTTAGATAGCAATCATTCTGGAAACTTTTAATTTATAAACCCAGACTCATAAAAACATTGTAATGATTGAGGTAAATTACACCAGATTTTACTTCTTTTAAAACACTCTCTTGAATTTACAGAATTATGCCATCCACTTTAAAGTTTACATTATTTTAGATAGATATGGAGCTCAAGAGACCCTATTATCTAGTTCCGGGATTCATGAATTATGCATATTGCAGGCATATTTTTTATTTATATGGGAAACTTTTGATCTGTTTTGTTTTCTGGAGACATATCTGTCAATTTCACTGAATTGATGAAGGGATCCAGGACCCAAAGGATCCCTGTTCTGGTTGACATTTCAAGCTTATTTGAACAGTAGGTGTCACTGCTGCTCTGCAAAAGGGCTCAGAGGGTTTTTCCTAAAGCAGACCTGGCAGATAATTTACGAACATAAATATTAATACTATGTGTGTGTGAAACCAATAGCACAAATTTTAAGCCAAGTTTTTTTTTCTCACCAATACACAAAATCTTTTCATTCTCTTTCAAGTGTTATGTCCTTTGCTCTTAAGCAACAATAGATCCATGAGTATAGAGTTGAATGCCATTTTCATCAGCTTCTTACCATATTTTTACAGGAAGTGTTTTATAATTCTTATAAAAATTATTAATATTCCTATTTCTTCCTGTTATATATATATACTTAGAGGGCTTATATACTTAGAGGGCTAAGTATATAATTTTTTAATAACACTATATACAATATTATTTAGAGTCATGTGGCTCAGTATGTCCTTCCTTTTCATATTTGAAATTCTTCACTAATTCAAAAGAGAGTAATAGTGGAAGCTATCATTTCTTATTTGAATTCCTGAGGTCAGAACCAGTGAAAAATGATCTTTGGACATTTCTTCCAAACCAAAAGTTTGGTTTCTAATTATTTATCACAGTGCTAAGAATTGGTCTAAATGCTAAAGATAGTGTTAGCAGGCGCTTTCTGATAGCACAGATGAAACAAAAGGTTCTGGGATTGTAGGAGACAATGAGGGAGCTATTCTTCCAGTTAATCGTTGGAAAGGCTTTGGGAGTAATTAGGCACTGTCAATCAGTTATAAATATCTTAGTAAGGTGTGTGTGTGTGTGTGTGTGTGTGTGTGTGTGTGTGAGAGAGAGAGAGAGAGAGAGAGAGAGAGAGAGAGAGAGAAGTGTTGCTTATCACAATTGCACCTGCCTCTACTCTGTGAGTTCCCATCTCATGCATGTTAGTTTGCTAGGCTTATGTAACAAAGTACTGCAAGCTAGGTGGCTTAAACAACAGAAATACATTCTCTCACAGTTCTGGAGATAAGAAGTCTGAAATCAAGGTGTCAGCAGGGTTGGTTCCTTCTGAGGCTCTGAGGGAGCATCTGTTCTGTTCCTCTCCCTGGTTCCTGGTGGTTCACTGTCAATCTTCGGCATCCCTGAGCTTCTGCTGCATTGCTCCCATCTCTGACTTCATCTTCACGTTGCATTCTCCATGTGCATGTGCCTATGTTCAAATTGGCCCTTTTTAAATGGCATCAATCATATTCTATTAAGGGCCCGCCCTATTCTAGTATGGTCTCATCTTAACTAATTACATCTGCAAAGGCCCTGTTTCCAAATAAGTTCACTTTCTTAGGTACTGGGGATTAGGAATTCGAAATGTGAATTTTGGAGGGCACAATTAAACCCACAACACCATGCCACAAAAACAAGTTATCAATATTGGACATGACCCTGACTCTCCTTGTTTACCTTTACAAATAAGCATTTGTACTTACAAATGTTTACAAACATTTACAAACGTTTCTATTTTGCAGAAATACTTTCAGTGTTTATACTGACATAGAAGAAATAGCACTGTGATAGTTCCAGCTGTCTTAGCAGAATTCATATACTACCATGTTTGGGTGTAATATTTGTTTAATTTTTTTATATTTTCCAGTAGACTTATGGGATGACTAGAGCATGATGTTCACTATCATACACTTGACATCTAGTTGACTTGCAAATGGCAAGTTTTCGATATTCGTTGAATGAGTGAATAAACAATACAGGTGTAGGTGGCATCGAGACCCTCATTGGCTAGGTAGTTGCAGCTATTGAATTCCCAGCAAGGATGTTGTGCGTGAGTGTGTGCGTGTGTATGTGTGTGTGTGTGTGTGTGTGTGTGAGAGATGTGCTCACCTCTCAAAAGATACTATTTCAGCAACCATTAATTTAATCATAATCTTTGTGTGTAAAGCAAAGAATTGCTTAAAGAAGACAATCCTGTCTTTCTGATCATTGTAAATCTTATGAAAATAAAATATTTTCCATTACATCTAAGTCAATGCTTAATTTTATTTAGTTTCTATAAAACCTAACCCAGCTATTTAGTTACAAAATAGTAACTCGTCTGTAGAAACATTTTCAAAAATGAGTTTAGTTAGCACAAATACTTTTTGACATGAATAATTAAGATGATTAAGGCATTTGATTGAATATTTTACCGTTACAAGATTTATATTATTTATTCATATTTATTTATACTATTATATTTATATTATATAACACTATTTAGACATTTTAAGGCTTTAAAAAAAAAAGTTACCAAAAGCCAGCATAGCGAAACAGCACGTTCATAGAGAAACAGTAGCAACATTCTCATTAGTTAGCCATAAAACAAGGATGCCCACTGTCGCCATTATTATTCACACATTTTCTGCATAACTAGCGTAATTGGACAAAACAAGAAATAGGAAATAGGGAGGCAAAGTTATCTTTATTTGCAAATGATACGATTGTATACCTAAAAAAAAAAAAGAAATGGACTGGAAAAACTGTTGGAAACACTAAGCAAATTCACTAAATTTACTAAGCTATCTGAGTACAAAACAATATTAAAAAATCAATAGGTTTCCTTTATGTAGTTAAAAAATATAGTGGAGAAAAGGCTTTTATTTAAAATAGCAATAAATTTAAAAATATGCAAGACCTTGGTGAAAAAAATTAAGGGACATAAAAACGTGAAGCAATGAAAATGCATACCCTATTCTTGGATAAAAAAATCTCAAAATTATAAATATGTCTGTTACATCATTAACTTAATCTCAAGTTAAAATAACAATAGGTTTGATGGGGGGCGTGGGCAGAAAGTTGATTGTAAAGGAAAATCTATTTGCTTAAATATCCTAGAAATTTTTGAACAAGGGAGGAAGGAGAGGACTATTCCTACTAGGTCTTAAAGGGTACAATAAAGCATAGCAATCAAAGTATTTTGTTGTGGAGACAGAATATCAGTAATATGAGGAAACATTATATCGCTGATATGAAGGAATATCGTATTAGTGGAAAAAATGGAGTCCATAGGCTCGTATTTGAGAAGTGAGTATTAAACAAAGGTGACTCATCAGATCAACCAGGTAAATGTAGGCGGTATTCAGACCACTCGCTAACAATTCAGTGATGTGGGAGGAGGAAGCTAGATCTCCTATCTCATTCCTTACATCAAAATAATTCTAAGTGGATGAATTATTTATCATAAGTTATAAAACTCTTATTTTGCTACAATAAAAATCACGAAAATTTACTATATACTTATTATATGCCTGGTTACATTCTGAACATTTTTCTTATGTTTTCATAAACTTAATTTGTGGTAGAGACTGTTCTGTCATTAACATGAGATTAATGAAGTATAAAATGGTTAGGTAGCTTTCCTAAGGTCTCATAATTAGTTGTGGAGGTGGCATTCTAATCTAAATGGTCTAGCTTCAGAGTCCACGCTCTAAGCTACTATCTGGCTGGCTTTTAGAAAATACCTTTGGAATTGGCAAGGCCTTCTTAAATAAGATCCAAACCCAGGGGTCCTAAAAGTATTTATAATTTGGTCACATAATTATTTTCATGTGGCATGTGTTTATGTATACATACGATAATATATCATAAATAAAATCAAAAGTCAAATGAAAATTGGGAAAATATTTGTAATAAGTGTATTAGTCAGAGGGCTAATTTTCTTAATATGAAAAGAGCCCTCACAAATCAAGAGAAAAAATGAACTACCCAAAAGACAAGGCACATTGACAAGCAGTTCACAGAAAGAAAAATATTGTGGTCAATAAATATAAATAAAAAAGATTCTCATTATTAAAAAAATGTTAACAACAATGTGATAACATATTTTACCTAAGCGGTCGGCAAAAAATTTTTAAATTTGACAAGACCCAGTGTTGGCAAGAGTGAGGGAACAACCTAAATATTGATGAGAGTATAAACGGAGGCAATCTTTGTGACAGGCAGTTTAGCAGTAAACTAATGAAAAATTTTTTATATAACTTGTGTCACAGTGGATTCAGTTCTAAAAATATAAAAGATATGTATGTGCATGTACATCTGTATATGTACATACACATTATATACATTTTTCATAGAAATATGCAAAGATATACATACACAGGTGTTCATTTTGCTGGGGTAAGAACGACATATTAATAAAAGAGAACAAACGGCTCTGTGCATAAAAGGAAGAAACTGTCCATCATAGTAGGTAGGTGTATAGACTCTGGAGCCAGAATGCCATGGTTCAACTCCTTCTCTGCAAGTTACCAGCCTTGGGCAACTTCCTTCTTTTGGTACCTCAATTCCCTATCTGTAAAATGGGAATAATAGTACTACTCTACCTAATGGGGTTGTTGTTAAGAATTAAGTGTAATGTATTAGGAACAGTGACTGGCACAGAATTAATTGCTGCATAAGTGTTAGTTGTATTAAAATAATTATCCTATTTGATACAAAAAGGGAAAAAGTTTCTAAATGTGACCCGGAAGTCAGAGGTCAGCTCTCCCACGTAGGCAACTTCTATTTTCATCCTGATCTAAGCTTAAAGTAGATAACAATTCAACCTTCACCCCCCAAAAAAAACTTAGTCCACAAAATATTAGTTAGCAAAGTAAATTGAAATATCAAATAAACCAGAGGGGATTGTCCATCCCATTCAACCTGCCCCGCTGGTCCTTACCAATTTATTATGTGGAAAGAATGCGGAGATTTTTCTGCTCCCCCGTTACCCCTTCCCTAACATAAAATCCGTTTTACCAGAAACCAACTTTTCTGGCTTTCTTAGATTCATATCAAGCTTCAATATTTTCCCAAATGTGTGGTTGTGTTTCCTTTGTTTTGGTATATATCCTTTGCCCATTTTTCTCTACAGGGATCATGCTTTCTCATCAAGCTGTAACTCTTTTCATAAAAAATTTCATTAAATCTTTGATGCTGGGCACATTTTACAGAAAATTTTGTAAATTTAATTCAAAAAAAGTTTAAATTGTGAAAGATTTTTGGAATGAACGTTACTGAAGTGTTCCAAAATAAAATAAAAGTTCTCATTTTTCCCAGACTTTTACTGTTGGTACCATATACTTAATATGTAAAAACTTTTAGTGATTCATTGCATTATTTGAAAACATAGCTTCTGTTAGAAATGCCAAGGGAGGAACGCAGGAGGCCAAGATGAAGGAAAGAAAGTTTATTTTAAACACCTGGGTACACAGGGGACAAGTCCAGGATGGCATCAGCCCCAAAATGGCGGGCGTCTAGAGCTTTTATGGGCGGGTTTGGGCGGGCTCTCAGGGGGGTGGGGCCTGTTTGGGCCGGCCCTCAAAGGGGTGGGGCCAGTTTAAGAGGAAAGTTCCCACGCAACCTCCCACCGGTCTCTGGGTTCAGCCTAACAGCTTGTCTTTCTGATGCGCAATTTACTCTTAAAAATAAGACAGTCTGATCTTAATTTTTCCAACAGACCCCAGAAACCATGTCAGCCTAGCTCAAAAAAGGTAAAATGGGGCTGGTAATATTGGAAGGACATCAGGTGTCTCACGGATTTGACTGTGAAGAATCAAATAATTAAGTTTAGAAGTTTTGGTTAGTTCTGCTGCTGCACGCTTTCTCTCAAATGCTGCCGTGACCATTATGTCAGGCCAATTGGCCTGATGCTTTCTGATTCTTTGCTTTCTCCCGCCCCCCAAATATCAAATTGGAAGAGAGAATATGGTAGGGCTAGCCTGGGTAAAGTGTCTCGTCACCTGTGGTTAGAGGGTCAGAGTGATCTAACACTGACAGGACCACTGGAGCCCCGCTCCAGCACAAAACCCAACACCTCTGGGGTTTTGAGTCTCAATGTGGCAGAAGCAGAAGAGCAGCTCTATCTTTGCTCTAGCCCTTGCGATCTGCATCTGGTTGAAGGAGAAAATGTCCTATTATTTCTTATTGCCATGCTCTATGTCAGCACCCATTAGAAAAGCAAACTGACATCTTCTGAATCGATAGAGGGAGACCTTCCACAAGAGATGGCACTATCTCCTACTGTCCTTCCCTGCCGTATGCCTCCCCATTAAGGACGGCTAACCAATTTCAAGTGTTGCTAACACACTGGTCTCAGGCTTGTCCCAAAAGCTCTGGTCCTACCTGGCCTTCAGCTCTTATTAATTCCCCTTTGGATAATGGTTCTCAAACTAGCTCAGGGTAACACAAGGAAAACACACACAGAGACTAACAATAACTTAGTATAGTATCTTAAAACCTATTAGACAAAGAGAATCAGTATTCACTTTGTTCATGCACTCATTTATGTATTCATAAACTTGCTCAACAGATACTTATTAAATACCTTCTATGTGCCAGGTGTGTGACATAGACCACACAGTTATTCAACCCAAAAGTTTTAAGTTTAAAAGCCCTTTTGCTTTCAAGTCCCTTTTCCCCTTGAAGGAAGTTAGGTCCCTAAGTTACTGGGTCCTGAAGCCTCACCTCCCCTGTCTTAGGCTCAGCACAAGTTATTGTAAGTAGTTTTCATTTTCTGTCTTTCCCTCTACACATAAGATTTTGCCAAAGTATCCACAGCCTCTAGTGTGCTACCTGCCACAAAGTAGGTGCTCTATAAATAGTTGCTTAGCCTAAATTACCTCCTGCTATGTGGAGTGGGCCTAACATGAACTGTATCAACAACTGTATTGACAATTAGTGCCCACAAGTCTTTGCCCTTCGCGCCAGAGAGCTGCTGGCAGGACAGATTATCTCTGTTTTCTCTGTCACTGATTTACTGTCCTTGACTTACGTAACGATATCAGCTCATGTGAAGAGCACTGCACTATTGACTTCAAAACATAACTGAACAAATAGTACTCCCTTTCTCCCCCACCAATTGCATCAACATTCTAAAAAATCTAAGTATTTTAGTAAGTGGAATCTCTGCAAATATATTTCTTCTCTGAAAACACAATCATCTACTTTGCAATATTAGACAATTTAGAGTGCTAGTGTAACTGTAGATAACTCTATGGAAAAAAACATATCTAGCAAGAACTAGAATTAAAGAAACTCATTACGGCATTGCCCTTGCCTCTCACACAGACATGAATGTCTGCACCCACCTTCCCATATAAGCGTGAAAATATAATATCATGAGAGAAAGCACTAGGAATGAGTGTGCCAGTCTGAGACACTACAGTCCGAAGATAATGGGCTGGCCAAAAAAACAAAAAACAAAAGAAAACAAAACAATAAACAAACAATAAGAAAATAAAATATATTATTTTAATAATGCTTATATTCTGTTCATAAATATGGTGTAATGGGCACAGAGCACGAACTGTAGGGTCAGACAGAGATGGGTGAAGTCCTGAAAGCAGCCTTTACTACCTATATGCTCTTGGGTAGTTTACTTAACCTCTCTGAACCTCAGTTTCATCATCTGTAGAACTTAGTGGTTTCAAGAATTAAATGAGATAAACGATTACCAAAGTTTGACATCGGAGGCATGTATCAATGAAGGCTAGTTCACCCGTTCACTCTATGAATACATTTGTTGAATGCCTACTGTGTCTACTTTGCTCACCAAAGTAATTCCCAACCCCTACCACACTACCCGTCACTTAGGAGGCGCTCAAGAACTGTTAGTAAAATGAATGTTAAGTCTCTGCTGTTACGGAGCAGACATTCTCATTCTCTTTCATCTTTCTGGTGATGGCAAGAATGCCAGTCAGAGCAGAACAAAACGGAAATGGAAAGGAACTTTCATTTTCATGTTGAACAAGAGTCTATTATATGCTAGAAGAATCTCAAAAAAATTACAAACTTCTGGAATTAAGTGATAATTCTATTGCTAGTTGATACAATGTCAGTAATTGAAAATATAACAATAGAATGTTACCTCAATAGAAAAAAAATTGTTATGGTCTTCTTAACAGATAGTTCTTTTTAAATTAGCAAGAAGCTGTATATCACTAAAATAAAATCCTGTCCAGATTATTAAAATAAACATTTTCTCAGTTACATTTTCAAGGGAAATATTCTAACATATTATTTTAATTAATACATACATACATATATGCTTTTTCTGTCAGATTGTGTATCCCTCTTTAAAAAAATTAAAACTAAAAAAAATAATCTTAAGCTATAGCATTTACTTAGTCCTAATAAGTGAAACACAAATTTGGAAAGACCCAATCAAGTATTTTTCTTAATTTAAACTCAATATTTTGTTTCTATAAATCTAAGTTAAAAGAATTTGGGAATGTAACCTATGTTACCAAAAGAAGAGAGAAATTTAGTGAGTCTCACACCATTATCAAAATTCTATTTCAAAACATTGTTTAAACACTTTCCCAATCCAAACCCAGATAAGCTGTCATCTTTACAATAAAATAATTTCTTAAATTTAATGAGACTGTTTTACTTCCCATAGAAAAAACAGAAAATACTTTGAGGCAACACACTTACTGGAATTTGGGTTGTTGACTTTGGTTTTCCTATTGATTCTTGTAGGAGTTGTTAATCCCGATTGCAACAAACAAATGAACAGATGAGAGAGATGGATTTGGTAGCTTATGGGAAATGATAAAGGAAAATGGGCTTCATTTAGTCTGTGAGCATACTAATTGAAATAGATGTATGAAGGCTTCACCAATGTTAAAATAACATTTTTTATAAATAACATGAAATATATAATAATAAAATAGAATGTTAAATATGTATCCAATCACTATAATAATAATTTTGATTTAGGAATCTATAGCCTACTAATTATTTTAATAATGTTTAGAATTTGGTGAACATTTTAACATAGAATAATAAAGGACAAAATATAAAAGCTATTCAGAACAAAAAAAATGGAATCCGGACATTTTCTTTCTGACGTTTGTCTGTCATAGCATAGGACATGAATTTGTTATTTTATTATTTTAATTAATGTCTAAAAGAAAGGATAAACACATGACGATACAACATGACTCTTGATTTTCATGTCCTCTTTTAAAACAGAGCTACATGATTGTCTCAAAACATAAGCATTTATAGCATATCATTAGTGAGTTACAATTTTAATGGGTTCCTTGTAAGTAGGTCAGATTTTTGTGCTTGGATTAAAAATGTTCTTTTCTCACACGTTCTTCGTGAACTTGGGTGACATCTACATTAATTTACCAGAAATGAGATACACGTCTCTTTTAGAATGTCCTAATTTCCTGTCATTTTGTCCAATTAAATGAATTGAAGAACTTTAATGTTTCTACCTAGGCCAACAGAGAACAATTAGTTGTATGAGAAGTAAATAAGTTTTGCTGGGAAGATGTTGCTTAAGTGATAAAATGGTTCAACCAACAAGTGATCCAAAAGATTAAATATTAACCAAGGGAAGGTAACCATTTCTAAAGTCATTCCTAGCAGAGGACCCAGGTATATATAGGATTGGAGATCTCTCAATTAAGTCTGCTTGCAAAGGATCATTTCTTGGAACTTCCACAAATTTAAAACCATGAAACATCTATCGTTGCTATTATTGTGTGTTTTTGTAGTTAAGTCCCAAGCTGTCGTGAATGACTACGATGAAGAGGTGATTCTTTAAAAAAATTATTATATTATTACTAATGTTAATATAAAATATAACAATCATAATAGTTTGTTAATATTTTAATGAAATTAGCAGTGATTGTAGTTATGAAATTGAATTATTAATTTCAGTGATTTACTATTTTATTTAAAGAATGTTTCATTGTATTTCTTATATAAGAACAAAATAATTTCTTGTTTGTCACTTTTGTTTTCCCAGGATGAAGGTGGCTTAACTAATGTAAGATGTGTTTTTCTCATGTGTTGTTATCCTGAATTCTATGATTTTCATTTAGTTCTAGGAATACATTATTATGATTAAGAGGATGAAATCTGAAAATTTTACAAATGATAAAATAATAAAAGAATAGTATTTTAAAAGAAAAAGCTGCGATAGATAAGTTGTTCTATGGTGAAGGAGTGTAATATATAGCTCTGAGATTACTATTTATAAATGTGAATTATAACTAAATGTAGAAGCAGAATAGATCAAGTGTGATGTTAGAAAATGAAGTATCGTTTTTTTCAGATGAGAACATTTAAATTAGAGATAGTGTGCACTGTTATGATGATTAATGGTTATGAAACACAGTTCAGTCTAATTAGTTGTTTGTTGAACAGTTTTCCTTAAGTATTATCTTTGCTAACTTGTTGCTATTAGTTTGAAGTTATCGACAATACAGAAATACATTTGGAAAATGAGTAATTAAGAAATTTAAATTTTATTAACAAATTTCATATACATAACATAGTATCATACTAGAAATAAGAATACACAATAATATTTAAATAAAGTGATTTTGTTTTGGCTCATTTGTCGAATTTAAAGAGAATTTAAGTGCTTTAATTATCAGATTGTGCATACAAAAAGGTAATTGTTTGGTTAATAGCATTAGGTAAGAAAAAGGTAAAGAACATGTAAAACTAAATTTTTGTAAAGTACTTTGTAAAGCACTTTCACATTCCTGCTTACCAACTAATCATCACAGGGACAGTTTAATTGTTTCGGCTCCAAAATGGATCTTCTAGTTTTGGTTATTTCAATAAGTGGTCTTTATAGACCCAAATGCCCACATAATTTCATTAAGGTTTTTTTAAAATTTCTTTTTCTCTAGTAAAGCCAGATCATTCATGCTACCTCTCTAATGGTACTCTAAAATAAAAAGTAAATAGTTTTCTTCTGTTATAATTTTATTTGTAATAAACAGGTGAATCACATTTCAAAAAGTTTGTGTTAGAGTGGGTGAGCTCTGGCTGGGACCATTTCTTTGATGTGAATATGTGTATCTCCTCCAAATCTTTACATGTTAAGGATGTATATGGTTGGCTGGTTAAGCAGGGAAATCTGGAACCAACCTGCCTAGGTTCTAATCCTAGCACCATCCCATATAACGTTAAATAATATTATAACTTAATGAATAATTGACAATAAAATTAAAAATAGAGTTCATTCAATGACTTGTAGACTCAGAAAACTGCAAGAAAACTCAGTCATTGCTTCGAGTCTTGTTATTTGTTAATTTGTAATTAAGCTCCTAAGGATTTAACTACTGAAAAAGAACATACGATAATGTGGTTAATCTATGCCAAAACTTTTATATTGTAATGCATGTTTTCCATTTCATTATCTTTTGATGTAATATTTTTTAAGTTAGCAAATAATTTTAATCATAATGCACAGACCTTGAGAATAATTTTAAATATGAGAAAATCATGGTGTTTGATAAAGAAATCATGTAGGGAATTTCAAGAGAATGTTTAACAAATAATTTTGTTGATAGACGATAAGAATAAAAGTGCAATTAGCAGTGGAGAAACCACCTAAACTCTAATATCTGTTATGTGTGATGCCAATAAAAATAATAATGAACACTTACAATGTGCCAAGTATTATACTGAGGGTATCATAAGCAATAAGTCATTTAATTCTTACATTAATCTTAGAAGGCTGGTACAAATGATTATTACCCTTATTTTACAGATGAGAAAACTGGGAGCAGTTAAAGTAACTTGCCCAAAGTCTTGCTGCTAGTTAAGTGGTAGGGTTAAGATCTGAACTCAAGCAGTCTGGTCCAGATTACGTTATTAGGATCAAAAATTGTCCTATTACAAATAAATTCCAAATAAAATTCATTTTTATTAAATCTTTATTTTCTCTTAAATATAATTATATAGGAGTTAGCCTAATCTTTGATTCACAAAAATTGAAAGTGGGGAAATGATTAACAATAATTGTAGGAATTTAGTAGTCCAAGTTTCATTCTTTTTGACAGCATAGATTATTTATACTTCTGTGTATTGCAAAAAATGTATAGGTTTCAGAAATCTGAGGTCGTTACTATTCCTAACTGGATGCAGCTTTGTCTTAAGCTCTCTTCTTAAAAACTACACTGTACAATAGCTTTATGTGCCTTTGGTCTTTCTACTGTTATTGAACAATAAGCAATGATTGACCACCAACACCTAGCCCACGGATGGACCTTAAGCAAATCATCAGGCTGTGATAACCTCCATTGTAATATGAGCATGTTGGAATAGTTACATCTCAAATCTTCTATAACATTGCATTTTATTTCTGCCTGGTTCTTTGTAGGTGATTTTTGCCCGTGGTCATCGACCCCTTGACAAGAAGAGAGAAGAGGCTCCCAGCCTGAGACCTGCCCCACCTCCCATCAGCGGAGGTGGCTATAGGGCTCGTCCAGCCAAAGCAGCTGCCGCCCAAAAAAAAGTGGAAAGAAAAGCCCCCGACGCTGGTGGCTGTCTTCATGCGGACCCAGAGCTGGTGGGTATACCGATGTTTCTGGCAGCGGCGGGTCTATCCTGCAGAGAAAGCCTGTGTTCATCATGGCCTCCTACTGTTTCATTGGCTCACATTACTGTCACTGTTATTTTGTTGGTTTGTTTTTTGAAATAAAATTCAAAACATAAACTTATTGGGCCTTTGGTTTAGGCTTCCTTTCTAGTTTTCTTTGATCTGGGCCCAAGATTACAAATTAGAATATGTGAGTGTTACCTTTACCTTTATGTTTTGCCCACTTCTTCTGTTCAGACAGTGAAATTTTCATAGCCTAATAACATTTCTTCTGTGATGAGGGATGTTTTTAATCTTCATGAGAGTATGAGAATGACTCTAGAATTTCTGATTTTACATTAAGAAAATCAAATAACAAATTTTTATATTGACTAATCCGTATCATTGAATTTTCACTATGTGCTTGTTAATAAGTATTCATAACCCAAATCCTTCATCTAATGTCTGCTTTTTTTTCTTTGTTTGTAGGGGGTGTTGTGTCCCACAGGATGTCAGTTGCAAGAAGCTTTGGTAAAACAGGAAAGAACAGTCAAAAACGGTGTTGATGAGCTACGTAACGACATGGATTCTATTTCCCAGACCTCCTCTTCTACTGTTCAGTACATGTCTTTGCTAAAAGACATGTGGCAAAAGAGGCACAAGCAAATGAAAGGTAGATATCCTCGTGCTTTCCGTTGGATTCTCAGTTATAAAACTGGAAGTTAGAATGCCATGAGAATGCATGATTTTGTGAAGGTTAACATTTCTAGATTAGCCTAAGTAGCATGCATACTGCTTTCAGTATGCATATGGTTACCCAAAGGTCTTGGCTTAGGCACTTCTACCTGCAACTCGCCACATAAGCACTATTCAGCTCTTATTCCCTGTAAAGATAGCATCAGCAAGGATGATTTTCTATAAAAAATTTCACTGACTCCTAATTTTTAGTATACAAGAAACTTATGACTCAGAAGATAATATTCACAGAGTAAAAAAAATTAGCATTTATAGATTTAACATTTGGGGTTTTGAATATGAGAGAGTAACCCATGATATATTCAATTGTGTTATGGACAATGATGTTTAACATATGAGTCTTGAGATCTGAATGTTGAATGCTATTGGCTTGGTGGTTAGGAATGAGCTAGTATGTGAGCCTGGCATAGGCATCTCAGTGAGCAGTATACCCAAATTTGGACATTTTTCAAAGAAGTCAAAGGAATCATGACATTTCTCTTGTAAATTTCAAGGCATGACTATACTTATGTGGGATGGAGAAGTGTATCCTCTATAAGATATTGAACTTCTGAAATGGAAGCTCCAAATTCTTCTTTCTTCTCTTTTTCCTCACCACAGAAATAAATATCCTATTGTATTTATTACTGGACACAATCTTCAGCTTACACTGATGGTAAATGACTAGTATGGTAGTTAGGCTACATGTGAATTTGTATATGCCATGGACCAAATAATTTCCCCTAAATACAACTGTATATCATGACTGCTTGGTGGTAGTTCAATGTTTATTACTTTATTCTCAGAAAATAAAAATCATAATTGTATAGTTAAATACATTCAGTTTTATGAGGCAAAAATATTAATGATTCCTACATAATTTCATTTTTCCAGATAATGAAAATGTAATAAATGAGTATTCCTCAGAACTGGAAAAGCACCGATTATATATAGATGAGACCGTGAATAATAATATCCCAACTAACTTTCGTGTGCTCCGTTCAATTCTTGAAAACCTGAGAAGCAAAATACAAAAATTAGAAACTGACGTCTCAGCTCAGATGGAATATTGCCGCACTCCATGCACTGTCAGTTGCAACATCCCTGTGGTGTCTGGCAAAGGTAACTAGTTAGTATATATATTTCTGTAGGGATCCAGAAGAACTCACACTCTAAAAATAAGACCATTGAAAGAAAACAAACATCTAATGGATTCTCCCCAATATCATAATGACATTGTAGTACGTCATGAAGATATCGTTAGCAGGTTGTTTTGGCTTGGCCTGATGCGTTTGCCAGTTTTGATGAGCAGGATGGAGTACAGGACAGTGACAGTGGCAGTTCAGGGGTGGCTAATGAGTGTGAGTACGCACTTGCTTGAATAGATACCAGGACCATGGATAGATGTAGGAGCTTCTCCATCTCATGTGTTCTGACAGTTTATGGATAGCCCAGCACACAAAAGGTGGAGAAGGGCTTTTTTCATCCTCTTGGCGGATTGAACTCCTCAAAACTGAATTTGATTTCCAGTAAAAGGAAGATCAATTTCTATAGTATTATTATTAATGTCTAGAGTAAAACATTCTTCAGTAACCTATAGAATCAGTTATCTTAAAGAATTGAGACTAAAGACCAAGTAATTATTGCACAGGCCCCTGAACATAACATGTCACCTTTTGTTTGCAGAATGTGAGGAAATCATCAGGAAAGGAGGTGAAACATCTGAAATGTATCTCATTCAGCCTGACAGTTCTATCAAACCATATAGAGTATACTGTGATATGAACACAGATAATGGAGGTAAGCATTGGATAGTTGTTGGCCTATCATTCTGTAATTATTCTGATACCACAAGTGCCAGGAAGCAAGACCTAGCTCTACCATAGCCAATAATGAGTCATTTGATTTGGAATCCAATCCAATATTTACAAAGTTTTAAAATATCTATGATTCACAATTTGGGGTAAGATAAAACACTTTCAGTTTCCAAAGATTATAAGAGTTTTCGTCCCATATTTATTTGCTTATTATATCTATTTTATAACACAAAAATATAAGTAGGCATAAAATGAATGGAAAGGACAGGGGGTCCAGACATTCTTTTCAAAGTGACATTATTTGTTATTGGTTAATATGTGCTATTTCTGTTTCCGTCAACCAAAGGATGGACAGTAATTCAGAACCGCCAAGATGGTAGTGTTGACTTCGGCAGGAAATGGGACCCATATAAACAAGGATTTGGAAATATTGCAACCAATGAAGATGGCAAAAAATACTGTGGCCTACCAGGTAAAAACTGCGCGAACAAAATGAAATCATTCTATTTAAAATGGGATTGTTCTTTCCATTAAGAAAACATACAATGTTGGAAGGCTGTTTTCAGGTTGCAGGCAGTTAAGAGGAATTTACTGACAAAAATGTGAAAGCTAAAGTAAGAAAGGCAGTTTTTGGTTTCCAGAGGTTTTATTTTTGGTGAGATTTTATTTTATTTTTCCTTTAGGTGAGTATTGGCTTGGAAATGATAAAATCAGCCAGCTTACCAGGATGGGCCCCACAGAGCTCTTGATTGAAATGGAGGACTGGAAAGGAGACAAGGTCAAAGCTCAGTACGGGGGATTCACTGTGCAGAATGAGGCCAGCAAGTACCAGCTCTCGGTGAACAAATATAAAGGGACGGCCGGCAATGCCCTCATGGAGGGAGCTTCTCAGCTGGTGGGAGAGAACAAAACCATGACCATTCACAACGGCATGTTCTTCAGCACGTATGACAGAGACAACGACGGCTGGTAGGTGTTGCCCTCTTATCTTTAAAAGTCCCCACCGGTATCATTGCTCAGAATCGTTAATGGCTAATATTATCAATAACTACCTTTTGGGGGATACTGTCAGTCACAGTACTAAGCTCTTTCTGCATCGTTCTAAAGCACCTCAACTGTGAGGCAGACATTGTTAGTCTCATTTTACAGATGAGATTTAGAGAGAGTGGCTTGCCCAAAGTCACATGACTGCCAAGAGATAGAACTGGAGTTCGAGTACAGTTACTTTGTGAGTAATGAGCATTTAGATTACTAGTGATGTCTCTGTAATGTGTACATTAAAACCTTCATTTTGGGCCGGGCGCGGTGGCTCACGCCTGTAATCCTAGCACTTTGGGAGGCCGAGGTGGGCGGATCGTTCTGAGCTCAGGAGTTCGAGACCAGCCTGAGCAAGAGCGAGACCCCGTCTCTACCAAAAATAGAAAGAAATTAATTG
>CAUYSK010047667.1:0-51788 GCA_963575035.1 Avahi laniger | reverse complement strand
AAAAAAAAAAAAAAATCCTCCTAAAGGATGGCTTTATCACTAAATGGAAGAAACTGGATTATAAACTACACCTCTTCAAAGGCTTTTTAAAAATAAATTTTCTAATTTTTTTAATTTCATTTTTTCTATTTATTTTCAAATAAAATTAAGTTTTCATTAAAAATATCTTTCTGTGCATAAAAAACTTCTGGAAAATATAGAAATAAAGGAGGAAGGAATAAAAACTGTATAATTCCAGAGACTATCACTGTTGATACTTTAGCGTAGTTCCCATTAGATATTTTTCTATGTATATTTTTGCATAGTTGAAATTATACTACATATGTCTTTATATTTCCTGATTCTTCATTTACATATTTATTTTAATTTTTTAAAAATAAGTAATACATTCCCATATTTTAAAGCTCAGAAGGAACAAACAGGTATAGAGTGAACAGGCTCCTTCTGATTTGCCTCAGTCACCTAGTTTTCCTCCCTAACCAAAATTAATATTTGTAGTTGCTAAAACTTTTCATATGTGTGTCCTTCCGGAGATAGTTTATGCATCGTGTTCAGGTTCTTTAGCTTAATATTAAAACATATGCATTTCCCCATCTTATTTAAAATCTTATAAACATCATTTTTAAGTCCTACATAATATTTTATTACATAGATGTACCATAATTTACTTAGTCATGCTTACATATTAGACATTAAAATTGTTTTCAATTTTTTTATTTTTAGCAACTTTGCAGATCCTAGTGCTTAAAGAGCCCATTGATCTTTTTATTTTAGAAATTGTAGGACTTTTACAATAATTTTCCTTGAAGAGATTAGTTTCATTTTATCCCTATTCTCAAAAGCAAGTGTGTTTCTTGTGCTGAAGCTAGTTCGTCAACCTGGGGCTGAAGCAATCTTTTATCCCCATGAACTGACCTCTAATAGATACGGTCACATCCTCTTATACTCAAGAAAGAACGTCTCTCTGCTCAGTGTTCCATTAAACATTTATTGTAGGAATGCACCAGTCCAGAGCGGATGGCATTTTGACCTCATCATCATTGCTGACTGCTATATCCTGGGAGCTCACAGGTTCAAAGTGCTATTGTCTAAGACTCCCTTTAGAGCTTCCTCTCTAAAGCAGAGAGTAGTGATGCATTCGAACATGTACAAGGACAAAGACACAGAAAACAGCAAGGCAATACAAAAAAAAAAAAAAAGGTGATCCAAGTAGAAAACATACCCAAGAATAAATAAATGCTTATGGTGCTTTCAGAGTACTGTGCAGTGCTGGTGGGCTTAGAGCTGAATGCTAAAGACATTGGTTCTTTATGGATTGGTCAGAAAAAAAGTTTGCCTCACGTAGAGGAATATTTGTGGAGTCGGCAATGAACAGAGAAAAGAGGAAGTCTGAGCGAAGTAGGGGCGAGGCCGTCTGTTTCTGGCCTCGAGGAAGGCATATGTGAAACCGAGCTATTCGGAGTGAGAAATCTGGATCTGAGCTACGAGGAAATTGGCATAAAGGGACCAAAAAGAAGCCTGACAAGAAAGGAAAATACTTGGTTGAAAGATGTGGAGTAAAGAGGGAGAAATATGAGCTTGATGTAGTTGGAACTGTCAAAGATTAAGCCTAACTTCAAGACAAACAGATAAATAAGTGAGGCTTCACTTCATACTTTTTTCTGGGATTCTCTCCCGACCAACCCAACTCCCAGTCCTATCCCAACCCCGATAAACAAAGGCTATTGTCCTTGCCCCATTCCTTGATATAGAAATTTAACATGTTCTGGGTTTGATGTAAAGTGTTATGCAACTGCAGGACCCAACCCACCCTTCCGACTATCTTTCCAACTATGTCGTAATATTAAACCAAAACTCTCTTTTATAGAAATGTTCAAAGTAACTGTGGCAAAATTGTTCATTGCTTCCAACCATTTAAGACACTTTATAAAAACTCTTTCTACAACCTGACAGCTAATTTGAGACAAGCTCAAGGAGCAGATGAAGACCTAGATTGAGCACCCTCCAGTTACATTTAATTTAAATAGATATTTAAATAGATCCTTTCAAAGTTGTATTTCAAGAGGTAATTCAATGTAGGAATATAAGGTACCATGAGAGGGTCAGTTGCAAAAATATTTTTGGTGCAAATGCACTTTCCCCATGATCGTTAAAGGTGACTCCTTATGTGGTGGTATTTGAGTACTCAGAGACCACTTACTCTAACTAGCAAAATAAGCAGTATTTGGAGTACATCTATGACCTTGGATCCATTCTTTAGTCATTCTCAGCCTATTTCTTCTTTGGGAAATGGGAATAATAATACCTACTTTATAGAATTGTTGTAAAGGTTAAATCGAGTTTCCAATAATGGCAGACTAAATAAGTCAGACTAAACTTCCTGCTGAGGAAAACTAAAAAATCTGGGGAAAATAAACATTTTTAAGAATCTGATTCAAGGTACTGGAGACTAATATGAGACTGAAAAATACTGAGCTAGGGTGGGGAAGCTTCAAGGCCCATGAAGGTGAGCCTAGAGTTGTGATATGCTTTTCCCCTGAGACCAAGGCCAAAAGGTTGAGAGACCAAAAGATTGAATTGTGGTTTGGAAAGCCACAAAGGACTAAGGTGACAGGGATTGGTATTCAGGGCCCATCAAGGAATGGGAGCCTCATGAATGAACTTCCCCTCATACTGAATTTAAACTCTGAAAGACCTTAGGGAAAAGGATAATTCAGAAGTACAAGCTTCTAGAGACTACAGCTTTTGAATTATTTCAATCCATGGAATTGGTTTTGGTGACCTTTAAGTGTCTGGGCACCTAGGTGGCTAGCAGAAGCAAACATAAATCCTCTTTAGAGATAGATAACATCATCTCAGACCTCAAACATTTCTACGATTTTGCAAATACAATATCTGGCACATATAAAATATAACCAGACACACAATGAGTAAAATAGCATGAATTAAAATCAATAGAAATAGCAGATAATAGAAACAGACCCTCAGAGGCTACAGATATTAGAGTTTGAGACACTGATCTCAAAATAACCATATTATTAAGGTCAAAGACATAAAAACGTCAAACAAGATTGAGAATTTCAACAAAGAGCAACAACAACAACAAAAAAGAAGTCAAATGGATATTCTGGATTAAAGGGCACAATGAGAAAAAAAAGTTTAAGAGCACATCAGATAGAATTTTTTTTTTTTTTTTTTTTTTGTGAAAGAGTCACAATCTCTTGCCTGGGGTGAGTGCCGTGGCATCAGCCTAGCTCACAGCAACCTCAAACTCCTGGGCTCCAGCAATCCTACTGTCTCAGCCTCCCAAGTAGCTGGGACTACAAGCATGAGCCACCATGCCCGGCTAATTTTTTTTTTTCTATATACATTTTTAGCTGTCCAATTAATTTCTTTCTATTTTTGGCAGAGACGGGGTCTCGCTCTTGCTCAGGCTGGTCTCGAACTCCTGAGCTCAGAATGATCCGCCCACCTCGGCCTCCCAGAGTGCTAGGATTACAGGCGTGAGCCACCGCGCCCAGCCTCTGGAGTTGTTTCTTTGCATGAGTAATCCTCTGTATCTTGGAAAAGCAGCCTCATCTTACCTCCCTGCCACTCTCTTCCACTTCCCTCCATTCCCTAGGAATCATCTCTGCCATGCTGCCAAATATGCCTAAGCAGCGTTGTATCTATCTACTCCTCTGATAGTATCCGGGCAGAAAAGATGGTCAAATCTTCAAGTATTTGAATCTTATTGTAGTAAGTTTGCCATCTGGCTTTCAGAGTGTAATAACAATTGAGCTATTAGGAAAAGATAACAAAATAAGGTAGTATTTTATGAATTTCAGAGGAAAAGAAGCATAGTTTTACTATTAATCGAGGCATAATTTCTAAGCATCTTTGAGGTAATCAATTTAGGAAAAGTAAAGATGAAATGACATTTAATTGGAGGAATGTGGTTAAGTACAGCACCATCCCTTCAGTGAATGATCAGGAAAAAAAAGATCTGTATTATATTAATAACTGAACTGTGAAATATGATACAGATGGATAAAAAAGGAAATTGTTACTTAGCAGCAACCTTTGTAGGATAAGAGAATTGGAAAATGCTGATATCAATCAAGTACTGAGCCTCCTTGGTGTTTTTTAATCCAAGAAACAATAATTGGTAAGTTTAAAGAAAATGGAATTCATCATAAATAACATAATAAAAGTTATAGCAGTTTCACCCATAGAAACCTTCAGTCAATCAATAACAAAATCAAGCTAAATTTAATCTTTGTCTCAGTGAAATTCTTGTTTAAATCTCTCTTAAATGTGCTAAGGCCTATTTCCATTGTTTTTTGCTTATAAAAGGCATGAAATACAAGCACTTTTCATTACCAACTGGATTTCATTTCTACTTAAAACAGTCTGTAGCCTACTGTTACTCTATCTCCACATCATTCACCATTTGTTCTCCTCATTCTAAGTATCTCATAATAAAAGCATTAGGTTTAGATCCAACTCCCCACTGATCAGCTGTATAACTGTGAACTGGTGACTAACCTCTCTGAGCCTAATTCCTAACATGCCACACCAGGATGATAACAACATCTTTGCCTAGTTCCCACAGAATTTTGTTTAAAACAACACAAATTGTGTATGTGAAAATGTTCTTTAGGTATAACGCAGTGTGTGCATCATGTATAGCGTTCCCGTCAGAGCACATTCATCTCTGAGGTACCCGCATTTACCGTAAGTGCAGAGACATGCACTGCTTGAACATCACCTCCACAATCTTCACACACCACATCATAAGCCAGCAGCTCTTTTTTCACTTTTTCAGGATCAGCCTCAGCTTTGTCACATTTGTTTATGGCAAGGACAATAGGAACTGAAAGACACAGAGTTAAGAAGAGTGCAAATGATGACACCTTCAATTCCAGGTATTCACAGTGCAAAACATCAACCTGTTCTGGCTTTCTCTTTGCTCAGCAGATATATTTATCTAACAAAAGGCCTACAAAGCCAGGTGTGGTGGTGCCTGCCTGTAGTCCCCACCATAGGGAGGCTGAGCAGGATTCGGGGGTTGTGGGGAATTGCTTGAGCCCAGAAGTTCAAGTTCAGCTGGGCAACATAGCAAGATCCTGTCTCTTAAAAAAAAAAAAAAAAACAAAAAACCTAACAGACTCACTTTAGAGTCACACCACCCTACTCTGCTCTCTACATGTAAAGAAGAAATCCAGATGTGAGATGTTAAGACTAAAATTAGGCTGGGCACAATGACTCATGCTTGTAATCCCAGCACTTTAAGAAGCCAAGGCGGGAGGGTCACTTGAGGCCTGGAGTTTGAGACCAGCCTGGGCAACATAAGGAGAGACCCCGTTTCCACACATAAAAAAAAAAATTAAAAAATTAGCCACGCATGGGGTTGTACACCTTTAGTCCTAGTTACCTGGGAGGCTGAGCCAGGAGAATTCCTGGAGCCCAGAAGTTTGAGGCTGCAGTGAGCTATGATAGTACCACTGCATGCTAGCCTGGGCAACAGAGCAAGACCCTTTCCCTAAAAACCAAAACAAAACAAAAAAACAAATTTAAAAAAATTTTTTAAAACCCTGTAATTATAAGCAAATTTTGAATTAACATAACATAAAAGCAAGATCAGTAATTTACATTGGAGATAATCTCCAGAAAAAAAATCATGAGAAGATTCTAATTCAATACTATTAGATCATTTGCATCTTCTTTCCAGGCTTTATTAAGTCATTGTTTAAACTCAACATCTCATCCTCGGTTGAAACTAAATATCACAATTACGAATTGTTTTTTAGAATTTATAGCAACTCTTTATTCATACACCGAGCTCACTGACCAACACAAAACAGGCTCTCAATAAATACTTTTTGTTGTTGTTTTGTTTTGTTTTTTGAGATGGGCTTTCACTCTGTTGCACAGACTGGAGTGCAGTGGTACTATCATAGCTCATTGTAACCTCCAACTCCTGGGCTCAGGTGATCTTCCCACCTCAGCCTCCCAAGTAGCTGGGACTACATGCACTACAATGCCAGGCTAATTTTTAAAAATTTTTTGTAGAGACAGGGTCTCACTATGTTGCCCAGGCTAGTCTCAAACTCCTCGATCCACCCATTTCGGCCTCCTGAAGTGCTGGGATTACAGTCGTGAGCCACTGCACCAGGCCTCAATAAATGTTGACTTAATGAATGGACCAGATAATCTTATAATTTACTTGTCATTGCTAGACATACCCTCTCTTTAGAGATATCACACAAAATTCTAGGAAATAATTCTCTGGTTGCATTTTACCATCTCTGCAATTTTCTCAGGTATCAAAGGAACAGAAATTGAAAAAGACAAAAAAGTTTTGCAATCCACAACCTACTATTGTGAAAAAGTACAGTCCATGCTGATGAGTTGGAATTTAATGGGGACCAAGAGAATAGGTGTACAAAGCGTGATGCAATGAATTTATCCTATCTCAACCAACTGCTTTGTTATGGGATCCCCAGCAAATTTATCCCTCTTCCTTTTGCAATGTATTGCCTAGAAGCATTCCCTATCTGCCATGTATTCCCTGGAATCATTAACAACATGCATGGTACATCACATAAAGGCAGTTTTGAGAAATGAAAAAGCAAAGTAACAACAGAATCTACAAGATCCAGATTATACATGCAGACATGTTGCAAATTAGCTGTATAATCATATATAACCACGGAGAGTTCTGGCCACTCTGGGTCTTAGTTTTCATGCTGTAAGATGAAAGAATTGGACTAGTTCAGTAATTCTCAGCCTTTTTTTTTTTTCTTGCTAACAAACCTAGGGGGAACATTCCATTAGGTACATTTTCTTTGTGTGGATAGATGTAGTAGGGTCATAGCAGAACAAGAATGAATGTTCAGAATACGTGCATGTGTGGTGTTTACTATTACAATATTTCAGTGAAGAAATAAGGGAGATGATGGTCAAGTGATTTTCCAAAAGTTTCAATTTTATACCTTAGATAAAATAAGAACCCATTTAAAGCAGATGAAGGGAAAGTTTCTCTTTAGAGAAGAATTCCAAATAATAAATGAACAAGGAATAACTGAATATTACCACTATGCAACTCCTAATGAATTTGGGTGATAGGTACATAGGAGTTCATTATTCTATTCTTTCTTTTCTATCTGTTTACATTTTCCATGAAAAAGTTTTTAAAAATAGTCATAGTAAAAAAAAAAAAATAGTCACAGTAGAAGGATTGTACTTGTGGCCACAAGTCCCAAGCTACACTCTTCCTATTAGTGAAAAGTCCATGGGAAAACAATTTAACTATCTTTGAGGTTAATCTGCAAAACAGGTAAAATAATCCTGGGATTGCTGTGAAGATTAAATGAGCTACATGTAAATGGCCTCAGAATTGTGACTTTATATAGCAGATCCTTAAAAAAAAAAAAAAAAAGCAACTTCCTTCCTGATACATGTAAGTCAGCCACACGGTACCTTGAGCATCTTTTGCATGCTGAATAGATTCTACAGTTTGCTTCATCACCCCATCATCTGCAGCTACAACCAATATGACAATGTCAGTGACCTGAGCACCTCTGGCTCTCATTGCTGAGAAAGCAGCATGTCCTGGAGTATCAAGAAAAGTTATCTTTTCCCCAGAAGGCAAAGAGACTGTAGAAACAAAATCCAAGAAAACCAAGGACTCAAATATGTACTTCCTTAATAGGCAGGAACATATATGACATTATCAAACATAATCAATAATTCTTTAAAATAATTTTATTCCTTCCATTAATCAGTCAGAACCCAGATAATCATTTCACAATGAAAAGCAATAAAATACCAGTTAGACCTTTAAAGGTTTTCTTTTCATGTAATAATTTCAAACTAAGACTCCTCATATTTCTAGAATATAACTACTTTCATAAACATACCAACTGATATCTAGTCTGAAAAGAGAACAGACCAATAGTTGTACAGGCAGCCACTCTGACGTTAGCAAACCACAGCTGCACAACTGACTCAAGGAAATTTAGTATACAGTTAGTAGTTTAAGATTTGAATCCAACAACCCTGGGTTTAAATCCTGGCTTAGCCTCTTACTAGTTATGTACTTTGGGCAAGTTACTTAACCTCAAAAAGTCTCATCCTCCTTATCTGTAAGTAGGAATATTAATACCTACCTCATGAGGTTGTTGTGAAGATAAAAATGATAAAGCACATAAGGTGTTCAGCACAGTGCTGGGCATATGCTAAGGGCTCAGTAAATGGTATTACTATTTAATTATTATTAGCAACATTATCACAACCTAGCACTGGAGGCTACATAAACATAATTAATCAGTAAAAAATTTTAGGTTCATTAGGTCAAAGAATGAGCTAGAATAAAAAAGGTAACATAATTTTCTTCTTATAGAAAGTACAAAGTAACCTTTATTAACCACGTGGTTCTATAATTCATCAAACCAATGGCTGTAAGCTTTAGCCTTTCCTTTTACTTTGAATTTGTATATCTCATATTATGACATTTTGTTTAAGAAAATATAAGTGAGGTTCCCAAGCACATTGTAAGGTAATTTGTGTTCATACCAAGAAAGGCACCAATGTGCTGAGTGATGCCTCCAGCTTCCATTGCTGCCACTTGAGTTTTTCGAAGTTTGTCAAGTAACGTCGTTTTCCCATGATCAACATGGCCCATTATAGTAACAACTGGGGACCTTGGGGTTAATAAAGCTGGATCTGCCTGGGGCCTACAATTAATAGCAAAGGAGTTTCATTTCTTAAATATCAGAAACACTTTATAGCCTGTGAATTGGTTCACAGTTATCTCTGTGAGCTACCATTAACAATAAAATCCAACATTTAGCTTTGATTACAAATAACTATATTGCCCTCTTATGCAAATGACAGAATATTTCTTTCTTTTTTTTTTTTTTGAGACAGAGTCTCACTCTGTTGCCCAGGTGAGTGCCGTGGCATCGGCCTAGCTCACAGCAACCTCACGCTCCTGGGCTCAAGTGATCCTCCTGCCTCAGCCTCCCAAGTAGCTGGGAATACAGGTGCATACCATGATGCCGGGCTAATTTTTCTATTTTTAGTAGAGACAGGGTCTCCCTCTTGCTCAGGCTGGTCTTGAACTTCTGAGCTCAAGCGATCCTCCCGCCTCAGCCTCCCAGAGTGCTACGATTACAGGTGTGAGCCACCGCACCCGGCTATGACAGAATATTTAATGACTGCCTACCTATAGTTGGCATCTTCATTATAATGATCAGAATTGAATCAAATTTTAAAATTCCGACCAGTGTATACACTCAACAAACTAAGAAAAATGACTCTTAGAGTTTTATAATAACCTGAATATATTTTCTGATGCTTTCAGCACTTCAAAGAAAAGTTTATTCTATACTCACACATCATTTTAATTATCAAAGAAATGTTAAACCAATCTTTCCATTAAAAAACGTAAATAAAACTATGTAGTCTCCCTCCCCCAATATATATGGTTAAGTTTTACCTTCTTACAGCATCTTTATTTTCTCTGACTTTGTCCTTTGTTAATTTGCTCCATTTTAACTTCATCCCTGCTTTCTTTATCACTTCTTTAATCCAGACTTCATCTAAATGTGAGTCTGCTTCTAGTGAATCTGTGTCAATAGCAGTGTTCAATAAAGCTTCATATACAAAATCTGGTTGGAATAAAATAAAACCTTTTAGGATGATGAATTAAATGCTCAAGAAAGTGATCTTTATTAACAAATGTCTATATAAACAGCACACGCAATGAAAGGAATAATTATGTAAACTGTTTCTCTTATGTTAACAAATCATGAAGATGCTAACAAATTTTAATTCTTTAAAATATGCATTTATATTAACTGACATTTCTGCATGTTCATAAATATTCAAATATTTATATACCTTCTAAACCATCTGAATCATTAATAAAACATCAAATTACATACTGTATAAATTTAGTATTGAGTAGTTAATCACAGTATATTTCTTTAAAAACTTGTAGTCACATATGTCAGGCATATACAAATGTGTGTGTGTATATACAGTCCATTCTCGTTATTTATAGTAGTCATGTTCTCGAGGAGAAATACAAGGTTGAGTTCCTGCAAGCCTCTAGCCACATTTTATCAAGTGATCAATACCTAATCTTGTTTTATGTGTTTCTGCTTAAAGACATTTTTAAAAATATATATCATTGATTCATTAATGTCGAACTCATGGCCAAGAGTACTATAACTCATGCCTGAATGAGCTTATCTAAGACACGTATTTTCTCAGTAAGGCACATCACAGCCATCTTGTGCTTAGAAACACTAGGTAGCACTTTAGCACTATGCTTAGGGGCCATTTTAAACTATGAAATATCAACAAAAAGCATAAAAATGTGAAAAATGTGGCACTAAATAGATCACAAAAAGGACGCTTGTTTACAACATGTATAGTGCCACCTTGTTGAACCACAGCTGGAATACACACATTGGGTAATTCAAATTTTTCACCACTCTTCACATATTCAATAATAACTGCAAAAGCACCCTGAGTTTTCAGCTACAAATACATTTTAGTGAGTAGTTGAATTTGTAAACACAGAATCCATGAATAATGAGGATCGACTGTATGTACTTACATACATAGATACATACACATAGTACGTATCTAAGAAAACACACACCAACAATTTATTTACTTGTTTACATATCTATTTAGGGTGTCCAAAAAGTCTTGAAATCTAGGAAAAATATTTATTTACTTTCATTTGATTTAATGTGCCTTGTTTTAATCTCAGTCATATTTCCCTGTGGATGATAAATAAATGTATCTGTGATAATAATGAAATAAGCAGTTTTATGTTTCCAGATTTTCAGTCACTCTATAAAAGTAAATTTATTTTTCTTTCTTTCTTTCTTTTTTTTTTTTTTTTTGAGACAGAGTCTCACTCTTTTGCCCGGGCTAGAGTGAGTGCCGTGGCGTCAGCCTAGCTCACAGTAACCTCAAACTTCTGGGCTCAAGCGATCCTCCTGCCTCAGCCTTCCAAGTAGTTAGAACTACAGGCATGTGCCTCCACGCCTGGCTAATTTTTTAATTTTTTTGTAGAGATGGGGTCTCCCTATGTTGCCCAGGCTGGTCTTAATCTCCTGGCCTCAAGCAATCCTCCCATCTCAGCCTCCCAAAGTACTGGGATTACAGGCATGAGCCACCATGCCCAGCCTAAAAACATATTTAAAGAATAGATATGAAAGAAAGGCATCTGAGGGTAACATTACACTAAAAGAACATCCTATTCAGTGGTGTGCTAGTAAATGTTTAAAAACTAGGCTCTCAAAAACAAATTCCTAATTTACAGTATTTCCCAATTCCCATGGTGCAAATATATCCCCCAGGGTTGATTTCCTGCTACCAACATGCAATCACTGAATGCAGAAATGGAAAGAGATGCAGGGTAGCACGCTACTGTGCAGTATTCCTGCCATACAGATATGACAGGTATAAATAACCTCAAGAACATACATAACAGTAAAATGCAATAAAATTATTAAGAAGCGAACACAGTTTTGATGAGTTTTTACTACCTTTGTTCATGATTTAATTTTTAAAAATGATTGTATTTAACAACCAGTTCACATGATTCCTTAAAATTTAGAATGAAGGCCGGGTACGGTGGCTCACGCCTGTAATCCTAGCTCTCTGGGAGGCTGAGGCGGGTGGATTGTTTGAGCTCAGGAGTTCGAAACCAGCCTGAGCAAGAGTGAGACCCCATCTCTACTAAAATTAGAAAGAAATTAATTGGACAACTAAAAATATATATAGAAAAAATTGCTGGGCATGGTGGCACATGCCTGTAGTCCCAGCTACTCGGGAGGCTGAGGCAGGAGGATCGCTTGAGCCCAGGAGTTTGAGGTTGCTGTGAGCTATGATGACGCCACGGCACTCTAGCCCAGGCAACACAGTGAGACTCTGTCTCAAAAAAAAAAAAAAAAAAATTTAGAATGAGCTCACAAACTGATACAAGCCAGCCTCAGCAAGCTACTGATCCTATTCCATAATAATGCCAAGAAACCATTCCTATTCATCTCCCCACCACATCCTTCCTCAAGAAAACACATTTTAAGAATGATATAACTCAAACTTTCTTTGTGCATATGCTTTTGGAGAACGATGAAACTCTTTTAAAACATAAAAATTATAATGAGTGCAATGCTGTTTCTAATAATGGTAAAAATTCCTAATAATCTAGCTACTACAGTTTTCTAATATGTTATCCTTAATTTTTAAGAAGTAGTCTATATATAAGGATAATCTGTTCCTCCCTGTATTAAGTGCATATGGTATTGACATATATTTTATCTTTATCTAAGTAAATAAATATTTACAAGTAGAAAAGTATCCAAAGCACTTTAATCAGAAATATTATATCATGCTATTTTAACTAATCCAGGGGAGGAGAAAAAATATATACTCATATTGCTAATATATATATTGTAGTTAAAAATAATTACCTCATGAAAACTATCTTTAATTCAGAAGAGATTTAAATATATTAATAATATTAAATAAGCTTCAAATAGATAACTTTCATTTCAATCATAGCAAATCAATTTGGGCTTTAGAGCACTGCTCTTTGGGACTAAATTTATATTTTAATTATTCTATTTATTTGGTGACACTAAGGAATTATTATGGTTATGGGTTCCTCTATCTGTGAGGAAGTAATGTTTTAAAAAAAAAAAAGGAATACTCATCTTTCGGAGATACATACCTAAGTATTTATGGATAAAAATGATTTATTAGTAATTATCACTGCCTTATACATACATTTAAGCATATTTCATTCTTTCTGCTTTCATATATGTTTGAAAAACAATTGCCAATAATAAAAAGGTTAAAAATCTAGTCTATCATCAATGTTATTTATAAAATTGTATCAATACAGTTTCCCTTGGAAAAATTCAGAATGATGTAGCCATATCTATTTATTCCCCTATAGTTTTATAATTATAAAATGATTATGTAATCCAACTGCAAAGTTATAAAAAATGTAAAATAGTATTCTAATTTTCTATTCTTTGTAGGGATGTACGTGCACAAAGAGTGGTATCACTTTCAAGCAGGAAACACATTACAATTTTAGCTCTGCTGTAATTTACAAAATAACAATTCTTCCAAGATAATGTGGTCTGTTAACAAAAGCATGTGCTCTGGAGCTATAATCCCTGGGTTCAATTCCCGGCCCTACCACAAACTAGTTGTGAAATCATGGGCAATTATTTATCCTCTCCATGTCTTACTTTCTTGACCTATAATAGGGATACCTACCTAGAGGGCATTGTGAGAATTACAAGAGTTAATACTTATAAAGTACTGGTACATATTAACAGCTCAATACATATGCATTATTATTATAATTCTTTCTTTTTTCCAAGAGTCTGCTTCATTTGTCCCTTTATTTTGCTACAATAATAGGCTATTTCTTATATACTTAATGTCAGTTTATAATGAAAACTCAAATTTTATTCCAATAATCCCAAATTGGTAATAAGTATATCAATGATACAACGAAGGAATTAAGAGATGATAATCACATGCTCCTATAATCACTACATATAAAAATAGTATTACTAAAAGTTGTAGTTATAACTACAACTATTTCTCTGCTGGCCTTACAGATATTGTCAAAACAAGTAAAAAAAAGGAAATAAAAAAATTATTAAAAAAAAAAGGGAAAAGTAAATGAGTATAAGCATAGCTCCTCAGTCCAAAGACATTCTCTGGACTTATTCTAATAGCATATAAACTTTCTGAGAAAGAAAGGTTAATCCAGATAAGAAAATCTTTTCCACTTTTATTAAAAGTAAAATCTTGGAGAACCACATGTGGCAAAGAGCAAGAAACTAGGGTTTGTGACCTAAAGTTAAAAAAAAACTGGAATAACTTAATACCTTTTTAAAGTGCCAGTCTAGTTTTTACCCTTGAATGCCTTAATCTCACTGCAAATAAAATTCCAGGTCTTCCACGTTCCCATATTTTTCTTTGTAAAATTGTCTGGCTCACCTGTGTTTTTTTCCATTGCCCTGGCCAGCTCTTCAACAGTCATTCCAATCCATACTTCTATCTCCTTTTTTGATTTTGTTGAAGATAACTGAGATTTCCGTGGTCTTTCTTCCTATTAAAAAGTCAGAACACAATTTAGACAGTGAATATCTACCACAACCACAATCTACAAAGACTCTCATAAAGTAGTTAACCCTTAGACTAAAATAAAAAATCCTGCATCCATAATTCACTGTTATTCACTAATTTCCAAGTAATCAAATCCATCAGCATTACCACACAACTAACCAGAACTTCCCTTCCCCACAAAGATCTACTGCCTGTAGTATAGCATTAAGTAATAATAAATATTGCATAAATGATAAAATACTCAAAATACTCATGGTTCTTGGCACTTTCATCTCAGACCAAATAATACAATAATTGATGAAATCTATAACTACCTTCTTTGTTACTAGAAGCCTATATTGAGATAAAGCAGCCCCGACGAGCATGTCTATCTGCAAGGGCCGGGCGTACAGCTGAGCTGCCCACACTGGGTAAGCAGATGAAAATCCATGCCTCCACTGTGCCAATGCTCTTCTCTGACCCAGGCTATGCAGCTGTCTACAAATAGTGTGAAATCGTAGCAAGTTCTCTAACTTCAGTAGCTTCTGGTTCATGTTCCTCCTAGAAAAAAGGTTTTAAAATACTTTGGTTAATATTCAAATCAAGTTAGCAAATATTAATAATTGGATATTTACTACATGCAAAGCACTATGCTAGGTACTAGAGTTACAACAATGAGGAAAACTGGGTTCCTGCCCTGAAAGAGCTCACAGTTCAATCAAAGAGATGGGATTCCATACCAAGGACTCCCGAGATACTAGCTATCATTATTGTTAACGTTACTACTATGATAGAACTGAAATACAATAACAAACATTACAAAATGCTTTTTTTCACTCTTGAAACATCAACTGACCAAATCCCAACTAAAGTGAATTTTTAAAGTGCAAATTTGAACTTATCACCTCAGTTAAACACCCTCCAATGGCTCTCCATTATCCTCAGTTTAATGTACAGCTTCATAACATGCTATATAAGGACTCATTATCTGACCTCTGCTAACCTCTCACTTCATTTCTGACGCTCTTACACTCTTCCCATACCTACCTCCCAAGCTTTTGTTATTCTGACCCACATATAATCTCTGGTGGTTTTCATCTCATTTCTGAACCTTTGCATATGCTTCCTCTAGCTGGAATTGTCTTTCAATTCTTAAAACTTTCCCATCTCTCCACCTCATCCCCTAAAACAAGATGCTTTATAGTAGGAAGAAGCCACCCAATATTTATTGAATAATGCCTTTTGAATATTATTCCTGCAATGAAAGAAGAGTTTATTGAGAGAAAACTATAACAGAACTCATTGGTAATATAGTTATTTTCCTCCCAGAGTCTTCAACTTCCTCTGCTCTCAAGACTGCATTCCTACAGTTTTGCTTTTCAGTTTTTAAGGACAGAATTAACTAAAATAATGTAAGAAATACATACTTTCTCCCTAGGAAACACTTCCTAAGTACCACATGCTAAGAATTGTGCTTGATGTTGTTGATTCAGAGTTTAGTAAGTCAGAGTCCCTTCCACAAACAGTTCACTGTCTTTAAAGCTTTCCAATAAAAGATTCTCAGGTACACCAGACACAGGATTGATTACAACCTAGGGTAGCACTTTCACTGTAACAATATGCATAATTCTTTCTGTAAATTGTAAAGTCATTTTAAGGCTTTTTAGTAAATGGAGAGTAAATTTCCAAGTAGTGGATATGGCCTTTTAGATTCTTCAGTATAAACTTTCTTTTACTGACTACTCAGAAATAATTTTAGTTAACACTTTAGTATGTATCTTTTCAATCCTTTTCTTTGTGCTTGTATCTATTTTACTTACAAAAATAAAGTCATATTATATTTTGTTTTATAACTTTTTCCATTAAAGAATATATTGTGAGTATTGTTTTATGTCATTAAATATTACAGTTGGCCCTCCATATCTGTGGGTTCCTCATCCATGGATTCAAACAACTGTGCATTGAAAATATTAAGAAACAAAAAATGGGTGGTTGCATCTATATTGAACGTGTAAACTTTTTTTCTTGTCATTATTTCCTAAACAATACAGGATAACAACTATTTACATATAATTTACATTGTATTAGATATTATAAGTAATCTAGAAATGATTTAAAGTATACAGGATTATGCAGGTTACATGCAAATACTACATCATTTGACAGAAATGTATCCATTGATTTGGGTATGGAGAGGACTGGGATTCTTCAATTTTACAAAAAAAGAAAGAATAAGAATTATGGAATATTTCAATGTGTTTACCTTAACCATATAAAGCTACCTTGAACAAAATTCTAAACTTTTACAAAGGCTTAAAATTTTTTAACTATTTCTCTCATAATATGGCATTTCTACAATATGCTTTCATTTTATATTTATATATATAACATATATAAATATATTTGCATATATAAATATATTCATATTTTCTGCTAGATATTTTTTGAAATTATTCACAAATGATAATAGTTATTTGATGTGACCAAAGAAATTGAGACTCTGGACAGGCGAGCTTTGCTAGATAACTGGACATTAAGTATCAAATATTTCAACCAATTTTCTCCAAATATATTTTACAGTCCTGACATAGTATACTGAATATTTTTTAAAAGAAAGAAAAGAAACAATAACTGAAATAGGGACAGTATCATGAAGACAGTACTTGACTAGGCAACAAAAGAACCCTGGTTGGACACTCAACTCTGACATATGCCAGCAAGTGTTACCTTGATTGAGCAAGTTACTTTTTTCCTGTGGGTCTCATTTCTCTGATCTCTATTAAAAGAAAGTGGAAGTGTTTGAATATCTGTCCTTTCTACTACCAAGGCTATGAGGAGAAAATGCGATGATGTGTATACTTTATCATTAGCTATTTTAAAATCACATTACATGCTTTTTAGTGATGGATAAGCTACTTCGAGGATTCACTGCTTCTAAGTTTAAAATATTCACAAGTCACTACGTTGTTTATTAATGGATAATTCTGAGGTTTTGTGTGTGTGTTTAACATAGCAAGCATTTTACCTTAAAAGATTTATTCAAGTAAAGATCAAAAGAAACATCTGGCTTAATTCCAAAGAAATAAACACATTAAGATTTAAAAATTCATTCAAGGCCGATCACAATGGCTCATGCTTCTTGGGAGGCCAAGGCGGAGGATCATTTCAACCCAGCAGTTCAAGACCAGCTTGGGCAACATAGGGAGCCCTTGGCTCTACAAAAAATTTAAAAATTAGCCAGGCGCTATGGCACACACCTGTAATCCCAGCTACTTGGGAGGCTGAGGCAGAAGGATCGTTGAGCCCAGGAGTTTGGGGCTTCAGTGAGCTCTGATCGTGCCATTTCACTTAAGCCTGACCCAGTCACCTGACCCAGTCTCAAAAAAAAAAAAAATTCATTCAATAGTGACCAAGCATTTATACACATTAAACACTTCAAGAACGACACATGTAAAAAATCTTATTTAGGTGTGTGTCCCTGGACTAAAGAATAAAGAGTGCTCAGAAAACACAAGATTCATTAGGAAATTATTTTTAAATGAATTTGAAACCAGATTTGATAAGGACACAGATTAATGGAGTGGGAAAAAGGACCCTACAGGTTACCCAAAGCACAGATATGTAACTGAGGCAGAAACACACACACCAAACCTCAGACACATCGGGGACAACAATCCAAACGTCAAAACTAGAAGGAAACTTAGTTGTTACTTATTCCAAACCTCTCATTTTACAAAAAAGGAATCTGCAATCCAGAGGAGTTAAAAAGAACTCTCCAATGTCATACCGCTAATTAATGGCAGTCAGGACCAGAACCCAGGCTTTCTGGCTCCCAGTTTGGTGTTGTCTTGTCGCTAGGGTATTCTTATCAAAGAATCTGAAAAAAGGATATTGGAAATACGTAGTTGCATTAGCGGAAACGTCTTAAGAGTTGGAAGCTTTGGAAATTATTTGAAAGGTAAAAATAAGTCATTGTAGAAAAATTACGGATCTGCGGTGGCTTCGCCTCAAACCCGAGTCCAGAAAGCCGTGGGACCAGGGGACCCGCATCCGCAGCGGCGCGCGGGGAGAGGAAGCAAGCCCGCCGCGTCTGGGAGGACAATGCACATGCTTTCGTGAATGCCTAGCTTGGAGTCACGCTAGGACTAAATGCACCTTGGAAGGGCTTCCAAATACGCAATATTTATGAATTAGCGTCATTTGTGCCACTGACACTTTAGGCCAAACAATACACGCCACCCGGACGACCCTGGCTAAGGGACCCCACTCACTTTGCTCACACATAAGGCCCCGTGTCCCTGGATTCTGAGCCTGGGCGGAGATCACCTTCCGGACCTGGGGAACTGTCCGTCGGTCGGTGCGTCCCCTAAACGGTCCCCGACGGGCTTCCGGTCCCACCGGAAGAGGTTCTTCCCCAAATTCAGCCTCGCTGTAGCCGCCGGCAGTGGTGGGGATCTCTTGAGGTGTCTCCACCTGGTTAATCGTTTCTGCAGGTACTTTCTATTTCAAGGAAGCAGATGATTAACACTTCTCTGGGGAGATGAGCAGCCTTGGTGCCTACACTCGAGGAAAAGTTAAACGGGGAACTGTGGGTGAAATGGTAGATATGTCCTTCAAAGACACGTGTACCGAGCAAGAGGGGAAAAATGCAAGGGACCGTGGCGATAGAACAAGCCACTTAGTACTGTGCGAGGAGTAACTGCAGTTATTTTTTCCTTCAGAAGTCACTTCCTGTGGATGGTATTTGCAGTAGTACAGCCAGGGTGCTTGGGTTCCTATCCCAGCTTATTCCTACTGTGTGGTTGCGGACGTTTCGTCAACTCTCTGTGCCTCAGTTTCCTCATCTACAATATGGTCATGACAGTAGCTACTTCACAGGTTCATAGTAAAGTTTTAATGAGTTAATAAAGTGTTGATAATAGTGCCTGGTTCACAGTGTTTGCTCTTAAAATTATTAGAGCCTCCTCCCGGAGCTTTTCCTCACCTTGATTGACTTTATGTCTTTTGGCTGGTCCTCTTCACCAGAACCATCACCACCTTTGGAGAATATAAGTAGCTGAGGCGGGAGCATCGCTTGAGGCCAGGAGTTGGAGGCTGCAGTGAGCCATGATTCAGCCACTGCGCTCCAGCCTGGGTAAGAGAGTGAGATCCTGTCTCTTAAAAAAAAAAAAAAGAAACCGAAAAACCCACAACCCTATTCTAATCGTGGGGAAAACATCCGACAAATCCAAACTGAAGAGTATTCTATGAAATACCTGACTAGTACTCTTCAAAGCTCTCAAGATGATGAAAAGCAAGAAAAGACTGAGAAACTGTTACGGATCAGAAGAGACTTAGGAGACACGACAACTAAATGCAATGTGGTATCCCTTCAGAGCATCCTGGAAGAGAAAAGTGGAAAAACTGGTGAAATTTGAATAAAGTCTATAGTTTAGTTAATAGTAATACCCCAATGTTAATTTCTTAATTTTCACAAGTGTATCATGGTTAATGTAAGAAGTTAACGGAGATTGGGAGAAGGGTATTTGGGAACTCTCTACTATTTCTGCAACTTTTCTGTAATCTAAAATTGTTCCAAAATTAACAAAAGCTAAAGCAATCCTGCCTCAGCTTCCCCAGTGGCTAGGACAATGGGTGTGCACCACCACGCCCAGCTAAGTTTTCTTTCTTAATTTTTTTGTAGAGACAGGGTCTCATTACGTTTCCCAGGGCTGGTTTCAAACTCTTGGACTCAAAGCGATCCTCCCACTTCATCCTCCCAAAGTGCCAGAATTATAGACATGTGTCACTGTGCCCAGCCTCATAACTGTCATTTCTGACAGTAAGAAACTTGACTCCCCTCAGGCTTAATATATTTATTTAATCAAGTCCTCTGTATGAAAGCAATCTCCAGTCTGGTCATCTCTCCCTCCCCTGTGCTCGTGCCCTTCTCTCTCCAGCATGGACTCCAAGGCCAGTCCACCCCTTCAAGGGAATATCCTCCTCACTGTGGTTGGATGTAAGATGTTAACAGTAGGAGAAAGTGAGTGAAGGGCATTTAGGACCTCTCTCCACTCTCTTTGCAACTGTTCTGTAATCTGAAATTATACCCCATGTAGAGCCACTGGAGCCCCCACCCTCATCCCTACATCTGTGGATGCCAGCGCTGCTCTCCCCCCTGTGGCTTTAGGACTGAATTATTAAGGAAGGGGTGGGGGGTAAGGAAAGGCTCCTATTCCCACTTCATCTCATGTCCTTTGTTAACCTAAAAGTTTGATTATATTAACCATGGGACATACTATGTTTGAACACAGGGGGAGTCAGTTTATCCACAATATGTTTCATATTGCCATCTTCTTGGTGAGAAGCCATTTCTCAGAAGTGTATTAAATGATAGGTCATAAAACACACCCAGTGAGCAAACTTGAATGTGAAGAACAGTATGAAAAGAAAAAGGAAACAGAAAAGCAGCTGTATTGCAGCCATCTCTTCCCTATCTAGCCTTAGTTCTGCCTTTCACCTTGCTCCCTCTGCCAACTTCGTTCTTGCCTTTCAGTGTCTTGGCTAAAAGCTGCCTTAAGGGAATAGGTCTCTTCAATACCTAGACCAACTATAGTTCTTGGTGATAATTAAGGGTAAGTGGTGCCTTCCGCAAGAGGGGTAAGGGGCAAATTGCTGCCCAGTGCATGCTGGCAAGACAGTACTAGAAAGAGCTACAGCCATTTCTCCTGGGCTTGTTCCCTAGAACAAGAAGGCAATCACAAGGAACAACACAGGCATTAAGCTTCTTCCAAAGAGAAGTTGATCAGGGCTTCAGGAAAGCAGATCAAAATTGCAAGATTTAAGTGTGTTACATTTTCTGTCTCAACCATCACTTGTTGGTCTTACGAAATAAAGCAAAAGCCCTGTAATATAAATTGCTAGAGAAATAGCGCCAGGAATTTAGAACTAGAAAAGGCTTGACAGCTTGAATCATGGCATTCTAAAATTATCAGTAATAATCATAACTATCACTTTCCACTGCCAATTATGTACTAGGCACATAAATTATTATATTGAATATTTTGTACAGCAGTTATTCTTAGCATATTAGCAGGTTTGGGGCTCACTGATGGTTTGGTTTTATTGACTCTGATTTGATAACCTCCTAGTGAGTAATTGGCAATCTAGAGGTCAAACTTTTTTCCCCCCCGCAGGCCAGCAGCCCCACCTCTCCAAAGGAGGCCTCTAGAGGTTAAATATTGGTAAGGTCAATTTATTTTCAATGTATAGTTTCAAAGGAAATCACTAAACCTTAATGAAAATGATAGCTACCATTCATTTGATGTTTACTAAGGGTCAAGCATTGTTTTAAATGTTTTACAGTCATCATCTAATTCAATTCTGCCAACAAACCAGAGGGGATGCATTATCCTTGGAGAAGTTAGTAACTTGCCAGGTCACATCCCTAGTGATTGCTGAGGGAACTAAATTCAAGTCTGTATGATTCCAAGACTCTCTCTTAACCATTTTCATATTCAAAGAAGTTGAATTAAAAATCTTCAGGGTCCCATCTAGCTTTGAGATTTTACCTTTGGAACATAATGAATATAAGCACTTTTTAAGCTTAAATTTGATATCAACCTATATTCCGTGATATACAGTAAATCTTTGAGTTTCCATTAGTATTGCAGCTACTGTTCAAACAATTTTCCCTAAGGAAAACACTAATAAGAGAATTGTTGTATTTTAAATTCCAGGTGGAAAACATACATTAACCTCTAGTAATGTCTAATAAAACCTTTGATAAAAATTTTAATGAGGCCAGATGTGGTGGCTCGAGCCTGTAATCCTAGCACTCTTGGGGGCTGAGGCGGGAGGATCGCTTGAGCTCAAGAGTTTGAGACCAGCCTGAGCAAGAGTGAGACCCCATCTCTACTAAAAATAGAAAAATTAGCTGGCATGGTGGCACACGCCTGTAGTCCCAGCTACTCAGGAGGCTAAGGCAGGAGGATCACTTGAGCCCAGGAGTTTAAGGTTGCTGTGAGCTAGGCTGACGCCCCAGCACTCTAGCCCAGGCAACAGAGCGAGACTCTGTCTCAAAAAAAAAAAAGTTTTAATGATATTCAGCATTGGCTCTTCATCGGCAGTGAGATAGTTGTCTCTTTACCACTGGCAGCTCATTACACAAAATTTTTCTGTGAGTTTCCTCTTGAATTCCATCAAATTATACTGCACTGATTTCTTCATACACAGTCACACATTTTTAATGTGTGAAGTAGGCACTGTATGTATTCCGTATGTCATTTTGATCATTACAGTACATGACTCTTCCATAAATGACTATTTACCTGCTTAGTTTATTTTTCAGTTTTAATCTTTAGCTTTTTAAGTGTCCTTTCCTATTTCATGCTTGTTGGACATGCCCATATGTATGATCTAGTTTGAAGTACTTGGGGGACCTCATCGGCATGGTAATGCAGATTTACAAGATTGCAAAATGTTGTCTCATTGCAGCAGAGAAATCTTTAATCTTTTTTCTAATTAATGTTATTCAAAGATAAATTAGAATGTGTCAGTAATAGTTATAACTATCATTTTTACACTGCCAATTATATACTAGGCATATAAATACTTTTATAAATAAATATATTTAGTAGTTTACATATTAAATATTATATTTAATATTCTGTATAGCAATTTCACAGAGTCTATTTTGTACAGAGTGTTAGAAACTGGTCTCTGGAACCTGAGAGAGGTTTTGTGGCACATTTTTATTTCTTAGAGTATGATGTACTAAGCAAAAAGAAAAATGGGTCTCTGGAAAAAATATATGTACAATCTAAATTCAACATAATAAGAATAATGACTTATTAAACTTTGGAATAATTATGAAAATATCAGTAAAATTTTTGAACTCAGATGATATATGCCAATGAAACTGTCCTAGTGGGGAAAAAAAGGAGAACTCAGATGATATAAAAGAATATATATAAACATCATTTTAAACAGACATTTCTGTTAAAATGTTTCTTTCTGCCCACTGTAGCAATGTTGTTATGACACATTTTACTTTCTATTGATTTTAGTCTAAACATAGGCAGACACAACAAAAGGACAAGTATATCCTGGGTTTGGGGGTTGAGGATGTATAAAGTTCCAGGCTGCCTGGTTTGGGGGGTGAGAGGGTGAAGATGGGGATGAAGATGAAGGCCAAGCCTCAGGCTCTGTCTGGATGGGTAAATAATATCCTGGCTAGAACAGGAGGATTTTCCAGAGAGGAAAACAATTTTAAACTGGGAAGAGATGCCTCTGAGGTGGCCAGGTCTGGATGGGAACTGGGAGCTGAAGGCCAAGAGGAAGGGCAACATAAAACCTATAGGCAATCATAAAAGCAAACCAGGGTCTAAGGAATAGGAAGAAAGAATCAAGTAATCAAGGCCCTGAGTTTACTCAGAATTTTTGGTACTTCTAAAAAATTGTACTTCCATGTTCCAAAATTGCCTTTGAAGCCATTATTGTAGGGATAGGTATATAAATGAGAAATCATTTCTGCAAATGAACACAATATCTAAAATGGTGTGTGCTGACAGTTTTCTGCTTGAGTAGAGGTACTTTTGAAATCAATGCAACCAGTGTTAGACAGTTAAGAATCATACATTGGCCTTAGGGTATCTGTCTTCCTCTTACAGGATTTTGGGCCATGTTGATAATAAAGGCCTAAGGAATGAAGATTCAGCCTCACCTTTCTGTGTAGTTTGAAAACAGCACAGAACAAAACACAGAGATACTATCTAAGAGGACCAGCTGGCTGTCTAGATATTCTGCTCACTGGTGTGGAGAGCTTAGTGTGTGGTCACTGCCTTCTAGGTTCTGGGGCTCTGTTCTGTAGGCACATAGCATGAATTGTGAGCACACGTAAAGATGCCTGAAGAGTATCTCAAGCTAACCAAACTCATGACAGGTTGATCCTTTTTTAAAAAATTTTTTTATTTTGAGACAGAGTCTCGCTTTGTCACCCAGGCTAGAGTGCCATGGCATCAGCCTAGCTCACTACAACCTCAAACTTCTGGGCTCAAGTGATGCTCCTGCCTCAGCCTCCTGAGTAGCTGGGACTACAAGTACCCACTATCACACCCAGCTAATTCTTTTTATTGTTTTAGAGATGGGGTCTCGCTATGTTGCTCAGGCTGTCCTGGAACTCTAGGCCTTTGATCCTCCAGCCTTGGCCTCCCAGAATGCTGGGATTACAGGCATGAGCCACTTTGCCCGGCCAGAAACCATACTTTTTTTTTTTTTTTTTGAGACAGAGTCTCAGTGTGTTGCCCAGGCTAGAGTGCCGTGGCGTCAGCCTAGCTCATAGCAACCTCAAACTCCTGAGCTCAAGCGATCCTCCTGCCTCAGCCTCCCGAGTAGCTGGGAATACAGGCATGCGCCATCATGCCCAGCTAATTTTTTCTATATATTTTTAGTTGTCCAATTAATTTCTTTCTAATTTTCGTAGAGACGGGGTCTTGCTCTTGCTCAGGCTGGTTTCGAACTCCTGAGCTCAAATAATCCGCCCACCTCGGCCTCCCAGAGAGCTAGGATTACAGGCGTGAGCCACCGCGCCTGGCCCAGAAACCATACTTTTAAAGCATGGCACACATAGATGTACCATATAGCATACCTGGTACATAGAGATGCTCCAAAAGATTTGTTGAAGAGACACAGATTGCAGCAAGCATTTTGTTTTCTATTATCTCCTTTGCTGTTTTGGGTATGCATATAGCTTCTTAGCATGGCTTTCGACTTACCTGTTCTAGAATTGCCCTTTGTTTCATCCAATAGTGGGGATTTCTAACATTCCTTACCTAATAAATGCAATGATGTCCACTCCCCTTGGTGTTGATAAATATCTTACAATTTTTGCCTTTTTATTTCTTTCGCAGGTAGGCTACAATTGTACCTGTGGCCTCACTTTGAACAGACATAAGATGAGGGTCCCTTGTCATGGACCCAGGTCTAACTCCATCTTTTAATTCTCCTTTCCAGCTTCTGTCCTTATCTGACAAGTTTCACACTCTTTCTAACAATAACAACCGTCTTTCCCTCAATGTGTTCTTGTGGAAATGCCACAAGACTTCTCATTCATTAAAGCCTTTTCTTGCTGGTTAAATAATTTGGCAACCCGCATTTATCAGATGCTACCCCTCTCCTAGAATCATGAGATTTTACACTCAAGACCTGTGATAAGGTAACTATTACCTCAAGTTTGCTCTTCATAATTTTGAATTTAACCTGTTTCATGTTGTTGTTTTCCATGTAAATCTGAGATTGTATTTGCTTTGAGGACAAAGGACCCTGCCAAGGACAGCACTTTTGTTTTTAATACAATGTTCACATATGTTTGATAAATAAATATTACATTAAACCTGAGTTAGGACAGTAGTTTTCGAACAGTGATATAAAGTTTTTTCATGATAGACAGACTTTGCTGTTTCATAATAAAAACCTTTGGCTGTAAAACTTTCAGTACAGGGTACTTGCTCATTCAATCACAGGTAGGCTAAAATTAAGAGACCGTTAGTGTAGACTATGGGGGAAAATGATAATAGTTTGGGGTAGGGTGATGGGGAGGTGATGAGAAATGGAAGATTTGAGAATCTGAACTGTGATGGATTAGCTATGGGGGTGGGAGTGAAGAGGGATTCATGGCTTATGTAACTGATGATGGCAGTTCATTTCCAAAGAGATTTCTGGAAGGTCAGAACACCTTATTGCCTGGACAACGTGGTGACTATCACTGCCAGTTTTTCCTTTTTATGTTCTTTGGTTGTTGTCATGGAGACCCTATCCTTGGTTAATGTTTTCCTACTTTTAGGCATAATTTACATTTTCTTAGTTAGAATTAAATTCCAATTCTTTCCCCTGTTTACTCTACTAAACCATAATTGGATTTGGGTATTCTTGAAAGATTCCAACATTTAGGAATCACTTGGGATATTCCATTTCTTCAAATGGATCATCTTTGATATTTTAATTTCATTTTTAGAGGAAAATCTACTGAAAAACTTGAGTCCACCGTAACTTATATGCCAAAGTAAATAGTAACTAAATCAATGAATTAAATTTCCCAAGAAAAAAAATAGATCGAATATTCTATTGCTGGAGGTTAACATAGATCATAATAACTTAAAAAAGAAAGAATCACATTTGGATACATAAAAATGGGTAACTTTTGTAGATAAAACCAAACTAAAAAAAAAAAACTATTTAGAGGATTTATGACAATAAAGGCACATAACTTCATTATATGAAGAACTCATGTATATAAATGTGAAAGCCATTAATATTCAGTCAGTGGTAAATAGGCTAAGACATGAACAAAGCTAATTCACCAATGAGGAATTAAAATAATAAGCATGGAAAAATGTCCAGGCCCTGGTAATCAGAGAAATACACATTAAACAAGGTACATTAAATTTGTCTGTTAAATTTGCAAATTAAAAAATATGTATTCTGCAAATTTTGGCAAACATATAGTAAAATGGATTAATTCATATATTACTAATAAATTATAAATTAGAATAATTATTTTGGAAAGCAACTTAAAATATCATGATTCATTGACGACAAGGATGTCCACCAATATGTAAATAGTTAACAAAATTATGATCCAGCTACATGATATATCTTTATTAAAATAGAAAGACAGTGTAGCAACAGAGGAAAATGCTTGTAAGTTAAAAAATCCCCACAGGATATAAAATTGTATATGTAGGAGCAAGCACTTCAACCATTTGAAAAACTAATTATATATAGCCAAAATATCAAGAATAAAAGAAACTAGACTGGAAAGATACACAAAAATGGCAATTTTGCAGGAACACTATGAGATTCTGAGTGATACGCTCCCTGTTTTCCAAACACTCTGTAATGTGGTATGTTGCCTTGTTGTTGATCTGACTAGGAGGCCATGAGAAGTGGCCTGTTACTGGTTCTAAAATCACAGATCAAAGAATTGAATGGAATCTTTGAAGGGAAGCATGGTTTAACAGTTTAAGAGGTGGGTTAAACTGACATTTTAAAATTGCGATATCCAGGGCCAATTCTGGGTGAAACTGTTGACTCGGAATTCCTCCTCTGCTGCTACCTCCAAGGCTGCGTGCTCGTAAGGACTCAGAAACTTCTGCTGTCTTCCTAAGAGGCTTCCTTATCCAGGCCTTCAATCTTTACTCCAAGAATGACCCAAACTCATCCACACTGAGGTTAAACGTCCCTAAGTATATCGATGCTTTATCTCAGATTCGAGCCTTAGTCTAAATTCATAAGTGAAATCTTACAACCTTTGAATTCCAGGCCTCACTCAAGTCGGTAGTGTTTCTTCCCTAGGATAGCTGAAAACTATCAAGAGGTAGTCAAACTACTTCGGAAATGGTGAGTCATGGTTGGCACAGCCAATTACTCCTGGATTGGTAACAAAAACTGTCAGAAAAGGTAAAATGTAAAATCGTAATTTACAAATTAAAGTACAAAAGCTTCAGAACGATAAGGATCTTGGCCCTCTCCACACTAAGCGGGTACGCTGCTACGTGGGTTTGATTGTTCACACGTAAGATATGCTGATGATCGCGGCACCTCGCTCTGGCGGAGCGCCGGACAAGGGCCCCCGCACGTCTTGGCCAGCCTCAACCGCCCGCGAATGGCGTCAAGGGTGAGACGAAAGAACGTCGCGTCCCCGGCAAGCAGCGCATTTGCCTTGCGGCGCACTGAACTTCCGGCGCCGGCGTAGGACCGGGCAGGCACTTCCGCCTCAGGCTTGGGCGGTGCGGCCGCGGGAGACCGCGCCCACTCTTACGCTGCCTGCCACGACGGCAGCGGCATGGCGGGCGCGGAATTGCGGGCGGCGCTCGAGCAGCGGCTCGGCGCCCTGGCCATTCACACGGAGGTCGTGGAGCACCCCGAGGTGAGGTTCCCGCCCTAAGCGTGGCCACCCGGACAGCCCTGGTCGGAGTGGTGGTCTGCGTTGCAACGTACATCAGGCGAGGCAGCTAAGACCAGGTGTTTCCGGGGTAACGTACCACAGAAACGAAGCTACGAGAGCATTTCCCGGGTCTCAGAGTGCAAAAGGGCCCCGACAGGGACAACGCAGGCCTCCCGTGTTGGGACTATGAGGTTACTGCAAAGAAACTTTAACTCCTGGGAGTGATTTGATCACATCTCATGTTGAGAACTAGTGCAGCATATAGAGAACGTGTGCATCTAAATGAGTAGGGTGTTGGTCAGCTTGTCCACTTTATGCGTACATAAGTTACCGAACAGCAAGCCATCTATTCGGTGGCTGCGATGCATCAGGCACCTTACATACGGCAAGATACCAAGGTTCAGATTTGATATTTTACTATTTTGGTCAGTTTGATCAGGAGTCAAAACCTTTTGCAGCGCGGTAGAAGTCACCATCACCCCAAAAAGTGGTTACAAAAGTGTTCACCCCTGTATTTTCATAAGTTTTAACATGGTTTAGTGTATTGCAGATATTTCACAGAACCAATATGTAATTTGAGTGGTGCAGGACATAAAGTTTACCTAAGGGTTCAGTGGCAGTTGATAATGGCTAAATTATGGTGATCTTCAGAATAGAGAAATACATTAAAAGTTTAGTATTCTTCACTTTACAAACGTAGTATCAAAACCATATCATTTTCTCTTACTTTCCTCCCTCCCATATAGTCATATACTCTCCACCTTCTCTAATGGTGCATATTGCCAGTTTTTCTGATGTTCTGTCTCTCTTAGTCCAGGTCTTATTCCCTGCCCTCTCACCCTCCCCACGGTTACATATTTCTAGAGTGGTGGCTGTCACATGGCCTGGATGTAATGGAATGCTAAGGAATAGGTGTCCAGGGCTGCTGTAAACATTCAGTACCACAATTTTAAGGTTAAAAATAAATAAACAAAAGTTTCTTAGGAATGTGAGGGCTTGGCCAGCACACTGGAATAGAAGACTGGCCTAACAGAAACTGTCTGAGGTTCTTAAGTGAGAAACGGAGATGGCAAGAGCTTATAAATAATTATTTGGGCCAGGCATGATGGTTCACACCTGTAACCCAAGCACTTTGGGAGGCCAAGGTGAGAGGATCACTTGAGGCCAGGAGTTCAAGACCAGCCTGGGCAACACAGCAAGACCCTAAACCTACAAAAAATTTTTAAAAATTTGCTGGGCGTGGTGGCGAGCACCTGTAGTCCCAGCTACTTGGGAAGCTGAGGCAGGAGGATGGACCCTGGAGTCTGAGGCTGCAATGAGTTATGATAGCCACTGCACTCCAGCCTGGGTGACAGAGCAAGACTCTGTCTCAAAAAACAACTAAAAACCCCAAAAACTAAAAATAATTATTTGGTAATGGGCTGGAGATAGGTTTCTACGAGTAAAATTCAAGGCAATGAGTACTTACTCTCTTACCTTTTAAACCCAGCAAGCAAAATATGTGTAAGAGTGTGTGTTTCTGTGTGCACATATGTACTTGCATGTTTATTCTTACACTTCTCATTATGTGATATTTTATAGGTATTTACAGTTGAAGAAATGATGCCACATGTCCAACATTTGAAAGGAGCACATAGTAAGAACTTATTTCTTAAAGATAAAAAGAAAAAAAGCTATTGGCTGGTGACAGTTCTTCATGATAGACAAATTAATTTAAACGAGCTTGCAAAGCAGTTAGGTGTCGGGAGTGGAAATCTTCGGTTTGCTGATGAAACATCCATGCTAGAAAAACTAAAAGTTGGTCAAGGCTGTGCCACACCCTTGGCACTCTTCTGTGATGATGGAGATGTGAAATTTGTTCTGGATTCTGCTTTTCTGGAAGGTGGACATGAAAAGGTATACTTTCATCCAATGACCAATGCTGCAACCATGGGATTGAGCCCTGAAGACTTTCTCACATTTGTGAAGAAGACAGGACATGATCCCATAATACTAAACTTTGATAAAAACAACTAAATGGGCTAATATTTAGAATAAATTTATTTCTAAAAGCTGTTTTTCTTATAATTTATAAAAGGCATTTAAAGCGTTAAGAATATTTAGTACCCTTGGTTTGGTGACTATCTAAATCACTTTAGGAGGAATACACTATTTCATCTTAGAAGAATTCTTTTTATTTTTTGTTTTTGAGACAGAGTCTCGTTCTGTTGCCCTAGGTAGAGTGCAGTGGTGTCATCGTTGCTTACTACAATCTCAAACTCCTGGGTTCAAATGATCCTCCTACTTCTGCCTCCCTAGTAGCTGGGACTACAGGCTCGTGCCACAACACCCAACACCTGTCTAACTTTTCTGTGTTTAATAGAGATGAGGTCTCACTCTTGCTCAGGCTGGTCTCAACTCCTGAGCTCAGGCTGTCCTCCCGCCTCAGCCTCCTAGAGTGCTAGGATTACAGGAGGTGTGAGTCACCACGGCCGGCCAAAAGAGCTCTTTTTAAAAATGTATTGAGGTAGTTTTAGTCAGCTCAGAGATTCAGCTCCCTATCTTCTGTGACAATTGCTCATTATAGGAATGCCTTCAACAATTAATGCTTCTATTATTAACTACTTACATCTTTAGGGTATTTGTTGTACTTGAAAAAAGCAAGTTGTAAAATAGTATGTATAAAATTTTATCTATGATAGTGTATGTAATACAGAGGAAAAAATCAAAAGGAATATAGGAATATATTAAATTGTTGATAGTGGTTATTTTGGGGAAGTAGAGATTAAGAATTCCCAGCAAGATTTTTTTTTTTTTTTGAGACATAACTGTTTCCCAGGCTAGAGTGCAGTAGCCTCATCATAGTTCACTGCAACCTTCAACTCCTAGGCTCAAGGGATCCTCCTGCCTCAGCCTCCCGAGTAGCTGGGAATATACCCCGGTGCCACCACGTCCCACTGATTTTTTTGTAGAGACAGGGTCTTGCCCAGGCTGGTTTTCAAACACTTGGCCTCAAGTGATCCTCCCGCCTCAACCTCCCCAAGTACTGGGATTACAGTTGTGACTGACTGAGTCCCCCTCCACTAAGATACTTAAAACAAACATGGGGGCAAGGGTAAAAACTTTGATTATTGGGTGTTTGTTTTTAAACCAGTGATAGTTTTTTTTCAGTGAAGAATAAGCTAATTAACTGTCTATAACAATATTACAAAATTTTAGTCTAGAAAAACTACTAGAGGTAAAAAATGTTATGTCATAATATACTATTAAAATGATATTTTAAAACTCAGTTGTGGAATATACATTATGCCATTAAAAAGGATTTGTTTAGTCTTTGTTCAGAGATTAGAAATGTGAACATACTTGTATAGATTTCTTTTGTTCTCTAGGCTGTATTAAATTTTATCATCACCTTTCAATTATGACATCCGAAACAGTATAAAAACCCAGGACAATCTGGAGTCTTCTGTCATACAGAAACCATTTTAAAAACACAGAGTAAGAAAATTTGACATATTTTTTTTCACCTCACTTAAACAAAATCCTTCAATTCTCATATTTTCCTCTTGTACAATCAATGGGATATTCTTTTTTTTTTCTTTTTGAGACAGAGTCTCACTTTGTTGCCCTGGCTAGCGTGAGTGCCGTGGCGTCAGCCTAGCTCACAGCAACCTCAGACTCCTGGGCTCAAGCGATCCTACTGCCTCAGCCTCCCAAGTAGCTGGGACTACAGGCATGTGCCACCATGCCCGGCTAATTTTTTTCTATATATTTCTAGCTGTCCAATTAATTTCTTTCTATTTTTGGTAGAGACGGGGTCTCGCTCTTGCTCAGGCTGGTCTCGAACTCCTGAGCTCAGAACAATCCGCCCACCTCGGCCTCCCAGAGTGCTAGGATTACAGGCGTGAGCCACTGCGCCCGGCCTAGTATAAATGTTTTAAATTCTTTTTCCAGGATTTTGTAAATTTGTCTTTGATTGGGATTTGTTACTAGAGAATTATTGTGTTCCTTTGGAGGTATCATATTTCCTTGCTTTTTCATATTTTGTGTGTATTTACATTGATATATCTGCATCTGATGGAATGGTTGCTCCTAGTTTTTTAAATTTGCTTTCATGGGGAGGACTTTTTCCTGAAGATGTATCTGTGGTGTTGGTTGGGTAGAGAATTTTGGTTTGCATTCTGGGTGTGTGCAATAGTGTAGGCTCTGTATGATTTCTTTGGCTGTAAACAGCATCAGTCGTGTCTGAAATTTCCTCAGTGGCTTAGGGTGCATTGTTAGTGGAGGCTGTGGTGAAGTTTTGCTGGGGACTGAGATACTAGGTGGGCCAATCTTTGGGCCCTAGTGGTGGCAGTGCTGGGCTGGCTGTGCCTATCCTTGGATCCAGAGCAGTGTACACTGGCACTGGTGATAGAGGGTCCAAACAGTCTGATTCTCGGGACTAAACATGGTTTGCTTGAGTGCCAGGAATAGCAGTGTTGGGTTGGGCAAGTGAGCATGTTTTGAGCCCATAGATAGTGGGCATGGCATGGGTGAAAGAAGTAGCAAAGATGAGACAACCTTCTGAGACTCATATGGTCCCCACTGGTGTTGGGAGTGGCTGTAATGAGTTGAGCTGACCAGTCCCCAGGCCCACAGGTGGTGCACGCAGTGGATGCCAGCTATGGTGTTTGCAACAGGTTGAGTGGGCCCAACCTCAGACCTGGGAGGAGTGCTGAGTGATTCTCAGGCCCCTGGAAGGTGTGCTTCGGTACTGCAAGGATGGAGGTGGGACAATTGGATCTTCCTTCAGTACCCCCTCTTGTGGTACGTGCACTGGTTGTGGTAGGCAAGGGTGGGGTGATCCTCAGGTCACTGGTAAAATGCTCAGGTGGGGACAGCAGTGGCTGCACTGCACTCTGCTACTAGAGAGGGCAAGGTTGTTTTCCTTAGGATCAGGCATAGGCAGGCAGCTGGGGTGAGGGGTATGGGCATCACTTGTGCCTTGGCCCCACAGCAACCCACAGTGGTGGTGGTTGTGGGTGGTGGAATTTGTCCCTAGGCACACGAAAATGCATGGCCACTCCTCACTGCCCATGGCTCGCACCTTAGCCCTGATGGCAAGACAGGATATAGTCTAGTAGAAGCTGTGCTCTCAAATGACACCATGCTGCAGCTGCTTAGAACTCACAGGTTTGTGGGATCCAGCATGAGCTTTCTCTTTGAAGCATTGCCTTCATGTGGTCTCCAGGAAGCTCCCTATGTTAGTCTCATGTCCCACAAGGGTCTCCTGTGGCTAGGATTGTAGGAGTCTGCTGAGAAAATGTGGACCCCTGGATCCACCAAGGGTCTTTCAGTTACCCTTTCCCTACCTTAGAGAGCCACTTCCTAGCCGAAAAGGCTGCCTGGTTTCCTTCTCCTTCCTCGTTGTCACCTCTCTATTGAATTCCAGTGTTCTCTCTTAGATGATCTATTCAAAGTATAATAATCCACTTGCTATAATTGTTATTCTCCATGGAAGAGGCAAGTATCAGATGCATCTAGTCAGCTATCTTGAAGTTCCTCCCAATAAGTTTTTAAAAAACAACTTTATGGAGATATTATTAATGTGCAATTTATCTACTTAAAGTGTTCAATTGTATGGCTTTCAGTATATTCATAAATATGTGAAATCCTTGCCACAGTCAAGTTTAGAACATGTTCATCACCTCAAAAAGAAACCCTATACCCATTAGCTATCATCTCCCTTTCTCCTTATACCCTGGTCCCCAACCTAGCCCTAAGCAACTACTAATCTACTTCTATTTCTATAGATTTCCCTATTCTGGACTTGCACATGAATCGAAACATACAGTATGTGGTCTTCTGTGACTGGCTTCTTCCACTTAGAATAATGTTTTCAAGGTTCATCCATGTTGTAGCATATATCAATCAGTACTTCATTCCTTTTATTGTACCAATGATTCTTGACCTCTTTTGGGATTAAAGGGTCCTTTGAGACTCTGCTGAAAGCTAAACATCTATCCCCGCTGAAAACATACATATATAACACTTTCTGCTGCTTCCTAGATCCCTTGAATCCCATTCACAGGACTCAGTATAAATGTAAGTAATTGCTACTAAAAGTTATACATGACTTTAAATTGCACTTCTTTTCAATGTGCTGTCCTGCTTATGTATGTGTAACTCTAACCAAAATAGGCACTCCTAAAGCATTATCTGTAAGAAGACTGCTTGCCTGGGAACCTAGTCCAAGCAGGACCACTGGGTACATACCATCATCACTAACAGCAGCTGCAGAGATTCATTCTTTCAGGACTTTATGAAGATACAAAAGGATTAAATGAGAATTACTAAACACACTATGAAATAAGAACTATGTGTGGTTTACTATAAAATAAACTGAAACATGTAGCATATGTTTATACAATAGCTATAAATGATATACAGAGGGTTCTGGTCAGAGTTTCTAATTCCTCCATGCTAGTTACTCATGAAATCTTATCAGGTGTGGCTGAGAAAATAGTCTCTTTCCTGGATAGGCTGGGGTTCTGATGATCTTTGGTTTCTTACACTGTCCTTGTAACCCAGCAGTCTGTCCTTGGAATGTGTGGCTTCCTCATACTCAGGCCCTATGTAACATGGTAGAAGCCTTTTTATCCTATAGTTAGAATTATGGCTAATCAGATAATTGAAAAAATTTGTTTACAAGGGGAATTACATAAGGAAAAATATATGTACTTTAACATTTTATTTTTACTTAAACATATATTAGGTATATATAAGCATATGAAATTGCTAACACTCAACTATTTCTGACATTCAAAATAATGCTTTCATGGGTTACAACAAAAAATGGGTATTCATTTCATACAGGTCTTCTGATCAGGGTTTCAAGTCATTTTTCTTGCATCTACTACACCCATAAAGCATCATCTACAAATTTTGGTTTTGTTTCATTTAAGTGGACCAGAGCTTTAAAGGCATTTGCTATAGAATCTGAATACAGAATATATTTCTAGGGTTTTTCTCCAGTTCTTTGTAGTTGTCTTGCCCATACATAATCTGACAGCAACTTTAGCAACTCGCCTTTGTTGAATCCTTCTAAGCTTCCAACCTGACTTTCATAGAACAACCACCATTTTGCTCTCATGTTTTATTTGTATAATATTCAAATCAATTATATCATTGCAGTAACAAGGCCAAGACGCAGACTTAGTCTAAAAAAAAAAAAAATCTCTTAGTAAATCTATAGTTCAATTGGTAGACCGAGAAGTAGAGAGATACAGTAGAAAGAAGCCTATTAGTTGCTGGTGTTAAGAGATGGAATGGAATATATATTATATGTGTATATATAAAATATATATGTATATATAATATAGGGCTTTGACTTTTAGACATGTACAGCTGCTCTATGACATTATATAAATTTTATATGTATGTATATATATTTGAAATACATACAAGCTCCCCTTTTAAAGGAAGCCTTTGCAGAATCCTTTTCTACTATAACTAAATTCCTTCTAACATAAATACAAGCATAACTGTTAAAAAGTCATGCAGGTGGTCAGTTATCTTTAGTGCATTTCTTCCTAACTACCCGCCTCACCTCCCACTGCCCCGTCTGCTCAGAGCCATCAGGGATACATGTGCCAAGACCCACCTCTAGGGATAGGATGTAATCTTCACATGACTTCCTTGCTTGCCTCTGCTGTGTCTCTGGGGTCTGAAGTATTTTCACTGTGTCTGCGTCTACAGGTGTTAGGATACGCCTGTTTCTCTCCAATCTTGCTGCTACCAGCTTGGTTCATTCTACCATTGTCTCCCATTCAGACTTCTGCAGACTTCCTGCCTGTTTTCTTGAATCCTCTCTGACACAATCCAACACATTGTTCACACAGCTTTCACCGTGGGTCTTTCTGAAGTATAATACAAATCCAATCATGTCACATTTCTTTTAAAGTGGATCCTTAAGTGGCTTACCATTCTCTTAGACTAGAGACCAAATTTTTATCAGTACCCTCGAGATCCTCTATGACGTGGCCGTGTGTACCCTTTTGGCCTTTGTGTCTCACCAGTCTTCCTTCACTCCTTATGTTCCAGATGTTTTGCCATCTTTTAGTTTCTTGTGCATGCTACGCTCTTCTCTGCCTTCAGGTCTTCTGTTCATTCTGGAATATCACCAGCATTGTCACACAGCTTTCCCCAGGGAACCCTTCCCTGACCACCCAACCTAAACTCCGACAGTATCCTGTACAACTCCTTTTTGAACATTCTTCAGATGTATAGTTTCTAGTCCAACATCTGCCCCCAGTGGATGTTAAGGTCCATGAGAGCAACAGCATGTTTATTATGATCATTTCTGTATGCCCAGCACAATATCTGGCACTCAGTAGAAGCTGAAAATTATTTGTTGGATCAATGAATATATATGGCACCCTTCTTAGTTATGTCTTTGAATGGGGACTTTGGGTAACACAGAATCCTAACCCCAAAGCACCCACACAGGCCAGTTGGTAAAGTATTCGTGGGCAGGGAAGCCTTTCAATGTGCTCACTAGATTACACCATGTTGAGAAAATAAGAGCTTTTCAGGCCACCAAGAACATATTTTAAATTCATCTCTTCCCAATACTCTCTTATCTTTATGTCTCAAACTCATTAACTTGCCTAAAGAGTCTTGGAGATTCTGGAGGAATCCCATAATTTATTTACATTTGTATCTGCCACACATAGAGCTCAATAAAGATAAAATCACAGTGGCAAAAACATGGCTCTGGAGAAACTCTTAAAGTCTTCCAGTGATTACAGAGTGACATCAGGTTGAATCTCTTGGCTCTTCATGAGTGTGGGGATGCCTACCTTTCATTCAAAATGTGCCTTAGAGCCTGGGTTTTGAACACTCTGGCAACAAATTTAGGTCCAGAACTTGGGTTTTCTACTCTGTGGGTTCACCTGTTTCTTGTTCATAGCTGCATAAATTTTTCTTTTTCTTTCTTTAACCTGGAGGAAAGGAGGCATTGTTTCAGATATCTCAAGGTTGAAAAATGTCCACAGCTAATCCCCAGGAAAAATGACCGCTTCTTTCTAGTAGTCTCTCCCATTTCAGTCCTTTGTATTAGGATATGAATTTCCTTCCTTCCTTCCCTTTTACTTCTTGATGTTTATGAAATATGTACCCAGTACCCCTCTATGCTCTCTGGCCAACTACTTCCCAGACCCTGGAAGGTGCAGCCACACTTGGGAAGAATAGAGAAGCGCTGGCCTTTTGTCTCCTCCCCCGTCATGCAGACTGGCTTCAGTCTCCTTGGCATCATTTCAGCTAGCTCCTGTCTTATGCTTTGAGACATGTGAGGCCGTGTCTTTAAAAGAGAAAGACATTCACAAAATAAAACGTATGTAACCTCGCATTGTTGAAGTGAGTTTGCTTTGGTATATTGAAGACAAATTTTCAACTTCATTTTCAATTTTAGGGCCCATCTGTAACTTCCTGTATCTTCTTTTAAGCAGACATCCTTGGCCAGAGAGGAGAAGCTGGTAACTTAAAATTGGTCAGATGTCTGGTGCCCTTGCAAAGGCATAGTAGAGACCTACGACACATTGCTGCGGTGTTGGGCTCAGTTTACGTCTTCCCTCTTCCTCAGACGGACAGAGGAATTAGTCTGGTTTACAATGAGTTTTGTGCATGTCTCCTGGAAAACGTTCTACATTACAGAGACCTTTCATGCTAGCCAAAAGCACATTGCGGGAAGACGCTCTGCATTGACCTCTGTGTGCTTCTCATGTGACAAATTTCAGACAGGAGAGAATGTGGCTTTCTCCTATGTTTTAAAGCAGAGGGTTTCACTTTTTCCCAGATGCCAGGCTAAGAACAATTAATACAGTCTATTAGCTTCAGTTGTCCCTAGCTATTCATCACCTGATGATAGACTGAGCCCATTGCTCATCAGTTTTAAGAATTGAAAAGTGATAAAAGGGTAAGGGCAAATAATCTGAAATACATCCAGGGAAGCTCAGTCCTGACTGGACATATTGCTGAGGGTTATGGCAGATTCCATGTAAACCATTATGTGTGTATAAGACACATTAGATGCTTCTTACACCAGACCAGACAGTTATTTCACACAGTAACCACAAAAACATTCCTATCTTTTAAATACAAGAAGTCAACCTACTGTAACCTCCTCTGCAAACGCTGTCGTTTTATTTACTCATTCTCCTTTGATGCTTGGCGCTTAACCCAAATGGCTTCTTTCATGTGTTGAGTTTGACAAAACAGGATGTAGAAAGCATCATTTGATTTTAAATTTCTGTTCTTGTGTAGATATTTTGGATATAAAGCAATAATTCAACCCTATTTGTTTGGGACATGTGTGCAGGTAGATTGGTACATTTGGGGATTTTTTTTTTTCCCTTTTCCCCACCTACATTTGTGCTAGCAGATCTATGTCTCTGGAAATCCATTTGCTCTGCCATCAGATCAAGCAGATACCCACAGTTCATGAATAGTAAGTGAGGCCATGTAGTTTAAAAAAAATTTGGCGAACAAGAGCAACGTACAGGTGGCATGAGTCTGCATCTAGCAGCTCAGCCAGGAAAATCGCAGCCACACCAGGGGTGTGGCGGGAGCGTCCACCACAGGATGGTTGTGTCTGCTGGGGTCACTAATTAAATAATGCAGTCAGAAAGTGCCTGGTGAAAGGCTTAAAGAAGAAATTCAATGCAGTTTCCTTTTATCTGCCTCTCCAATTGATGTCTATACAGAGCAAGCAGGGCTCCCCAAACACGCCAGTCTGTTTCAGATACACAAGATTAAGTAGCTAGTGACATTCAAGACCAATCGGCCCACCCAGGAGGACTGAAACCAGCGGAAAAGCTGTCAGATTTCGCCTTTTCTCCATTAATCTTAAAGCTTTTCAGTGGTGCCAGGTCGCATCTCCATCAGACAAGCTGAGAAGAGTGTCCGGCAACTTTCTACATCCCCTGACTCCCACATCCAGGAGAGTAACCCCTTCATTGCTGAGCTGGTCTCAGGATTTAGGGGTTTCTTTTCAGGGCCAGAAACGAATCTTTACTGTCTGCATCTCCTTACAACAAGGGGAAGCTGGAAGCAGATGCAGGGTCCCTAGCTGGCCTGTTCCCTGGAGGCTGTGCCACACAGACTTCAGGGATCATCTGCCCTCGAGAGATGGCTTTAGGGGTAGCCACGGAAGGACTAAGGAAACGGATATTCCCTATAGTCTGGAAGCTTCGCCTACTTGACACAGAGTACGTGGAAAGCAAAGAAGGGGAGCCAGAAAGAAGAAACACAGGGAAAGATGAGAGAGAAGAAAGAAGGTACAAATAAAGAGAAATAAAGTCTGAATTTGTGACGGTCCTTCCCGTCATGCCTCACTTTAAATCCCTTTGGAAGCAGGTGACGACCTGAGCAGGAGGTCACCAGTAAGGAGCCAAGGGACCTGTCTGCCTCGCTCAAGCAGAAGCCCTGCAGAATCAGGGCTGCCGAGAGCTCCCAGCTGAGGGTCGGCTGGGGGCCGTGTATGCAAGACCAAGGCCGGGCCAGCGGTGAGAGATGCCTCAGGCTTCCAGAGACCCTGCTTTGCCTTTGAAGATGGAACTCGGAGCACTGCTGGCTGCAGGAAGCCGGGGTCCTTTCCTCCTTTCTGTTTACCCCGAGAGCCTTTTCTGTGGTGTTTTTATCATTGTCAGCCTGAGTCTGGCCCCAACAATAGATGTCTGAGAAAGCTCTGGGCTTGGTTCCTTCAGCTGGGAATGATTTATGCCAGCAGGTATAGACTGATCCCACTCAAAAACGAAACTCTGGCTTCCACTTAAAATCTTTCTCAGCTCGTGTAGTTCTAACACATAGTCTTAGTTACAAAAAACCCATTCTTGAGCAGCATAGATCACTCTCTGGATGGGTTATCTTGTTCCCATTAGTAGGTGTGTGCTTCCCACAGCTCCTGCCCCACCCAGATGGCTGCTGGCAGCAGGGCCCGGCCTTCTCCCACTTGCAGGGATTATAAAATAGACCTCTGGATGACTTGCTTTAGGGCAACTTTCCGCAGTCCCCAGACTCATTTAAATAACTTTCATTACATCAAAGAAGTCACCCTCTGCATCAGTCCTGGTGAATCAGGCCATCATCCAGAGCTAATGACATTGCTTAATTCAATTTAAATGTTATTAATAATAAGCATAAAACTATGCAAAGGTAGACTTGTGTTATCAGTCTCACCTAACCTGTAAGGAACAGATGTGCCATTGTTGTATGGATTAATATCTCTTTTCAGAGGAATATTAACCCCTAAGGAAACAAATCATAGACAATTATATCTAGGCATAATAACATATTGAATACTACCTTTGTCAGTATTATGCAAATTCATTTATCCTAATTGGCCATGATTGAATACTTTGATAAAGAAACACCCACTAGTAAAAGGGTGCCTAGCACAAGACCATGCATGGGAATTGATACTCTAATTTTTAAATTTATTATGTGCATGTCCGGACTAATGCATTCAGTATACACAGCATTTAGGTATTTGTATGGAATGCAAATTTCTAGTATCAGCATGATCCAACCTCTACTATTACAGTTAAGAAAAAGATAAGGACTCCCACAAAGGGAACTTAAGCCCCTGAGGACAGGTATTTTGTCTAGGAACTTAACAAACAGAGGCTTTGTGTGATCAGTCTCTCTCTAGGAAGGGCCGGCACTCAAGATTGTAATCAACCTGTATAGCTAGAATCCAGCTGGGTGGCTGGGCCAGCAGATCCCGCTGCTTAACACCCAGCCCTTAGTACCTGACAAACCCCGAGGGCACAGGAGATCCCGGAGAGGTAACTGGCGAAGGAACCAAGTGACAGTCTGGGAAGGTAGGTGGTCGGCAGGGCAGGTCCATGGAGCAGCCTCTGCCACGTTTTCCTTCCTTTAAAAGTGTCAGCACATCCTTGTACTCCAACGGAAATTCAGAACTGGGCAAGTACCACCTCCTGTGAGAAGGAGTGAGCAAAAACTCCTTGGCTGTTGGTATCTGGAGAAGATGAAGGGCTTGAAATCCACCATGCTCAGACCTCTCAGCATGGATCCTCACGCAGCATGTTAGGAGAATGACCTCCTGACCATAGAGAGGGAAGAGAGGAACTGGGCGACCTTCTTCTATAGTCTCTGTCCTCATCACAGGCCTCCCTGGAGAGGCTGAGCGGTTGGTTAGTGAGACACAGCAGCCCTTCGAGTAGTCATCGGTGTGTGGGCCTCTGAGGTTCAGGACGGGCTATGCTCCACCCACTGCTGGCTCTGTGGACGTTATCAGGCCCTAAGGATGGAAACCGGAAGAACAAGATGCTTCTCTTGAAATTTTACTGTCATGAAATAGATAGCTTTTCCAGAGTCTTTTGGAATAAAATCATAACTGAACATAAACATGGTCAAGATTAGAAAATGAATACTTTACAAAAGAAAAAATACTGTTTCTTGACCACTCAGTATAGACTTTGTACATTGGACATATGTGAACTTAAAATCAGTAAAGCAGTGTTATCACTTTCTCAGTGAATCCCAAATAAATTTACAAGTTAACTTTGTATTATGAAAGGGAAAAAATGTAAGCAATTTAAGTTTAGAAATCAAGTGGCAGGGAATATCCAGCAGCCCAGCATCACTTGTTTAAAATTCTGTGATATGATTGTGGACAACCTGGACTTTTCCAGAACTTACCTCTTTTCCCTCCATCCTGCCTTACTCTGTCTCTACACTTGATCTTAGCCAAAAGGCCGAGAAGCGATCCACCTTACTTTATTTCTCGACCTTTCCTGATCACACCTTCCACCTCTTTGTATATTATATCTTGTTTGGGTGGGGCCCATTTCGGCCAGGCCCAGAATCACCTGGCTCCTTTTCTTCATTCTTTTTACTGTGTTATTCCAAGTGTATGTCATGCCCAGTGGCCTTTCCTACCTTTTCCTAATCATACTCATGGGACAGTCATTTTCGGGAACAACATCTACATTTTAATTACATTGAAATATGCTATAACATCCAGTTGGATAATTCTCAAGAAATCTCCATTCTTAGTTGACTTATTTGCACTCAACTTTCCTGGTGGGCTCATCAGATAAGCAGGTCATTCAAAATAGAGTATGTTGAAACTGGATGCAATGGCATGTGTCTGTAATCACAGCTACTCAGGAGGCTGAGGCAGAAGGATGGCTTGAGGCCAGGCATTTGAGACTAGCCTAGGCAACATAGTAAGACCCCATCTCAAACTAATTCAACAAAACATATTGGGAGTATTTGGAAACCATCTCTGCCCTCAGTATCTTCCAGGCCAGGTCTTGACTTCCAGGTTTTATCATATACAATCAGGAGTTTCAACTGATGGCTTATTAGAACAGGAACAGATCAGGCAGGGCTTCCAGAAAAAAGGCCTTAACCAGCCTGGAGGCTGGAGCCTACGGTCCTCTGTGAGGCTGCTAACGCAAGTTAGATTCTTTCCTGCTCACATGAAACGTGGCCTTTGTAGCCCACACACAGGGCTGCTGCAACAGTGGCTCTTTAATCAACAACTCAAGGGTGTTCAGATATTTGTTAGGTGCCTCAAGTTTACATTTTCTGGCAAAATGGCTTCTGCCAAAAGTCAGGATGAGGCAAGGGACAGACTTGAGGGTTAGTTTAATGCAATGAAGGTGATTTTCAACATTGCAAAAAGTGTATTGGAAATGAAACATTTGTTCATGATAACGCATGAACATTTAAAAACACTTAAAAGTATATTTGTTGGCAAAAGTTTTTCAGAATAACTGACTCAGTTGGATGTAGAAAAGTTAACAAAAGGGATATTGAGTAGTGAACAGGCCCAATCTGAGTGAGACGCAGGGTGACTTTATGAGCCTGCAAATGCAATCCCTACATTAAGTACCCACATCACCAGACAGCTTTATTTTGGGATCATATTTTTCTGTACCCCCAGACAATCACCTTTACAGAAGCAATCTTTAAAAGAACTTCAGATAAGCCATGGGGATGGAAGGGGGGTGATACAAGAAAGCCGTCACACTCCCTCTTTGTAAGTGTGTGTGTGTATTCAGACCTGCTTCAGTGAAGTTGCTTACTGCCTCATACCTGTATATGTACAGTTCAGGGGCCAGAAAGAGTTTTAGTTTCCTCTGAGCAGTCAGGAAGAATTATGTAACCCACTGGGTTTTTCCTTGGATTGAGCTTGCTAGCATCGAAGGCCAGGATTTGGGCTCCATTCCTGTTATCTTTCTTTTGCCAGAGCTGCTTAGTATGGTTTTTCCCCCTTTGAACTTGCTCTTTGTCGTGCCAAGGTGCTGAGATCTCTGTTCTAGTACCTGTAGTGACCGTGCCATCAGGACTTTGCATGCTGACTGTGGTGTACATAGAGTAACGTGCTAGGAAGCACTTGAATGGAATCGGAAGGATTCTGAAACCACTTCTTTTGCTTTAAACCAAAAAGCATCTAAAACCACGTGACCCTCTCCTGGGTGCTCTGGAGTACCTGGAGAACATTCCAGAAGCCCACACAGAAGAGGGACATTGATTTGGCCACCAGAGCTGCTGTCAGCATGTAATGATCCTTCCTTCCTTTGGCCGCTCTGCTGCTCTGACTTACTTCCTGACCCCGACTTCTGTTCAGAAAGGAATCCCATGTTCCTGGTTGCTTCTCAATGGGCTGTTCTGCCTGCTTGGCTGTGTAGAGATGTGATTTGTGATTTGTTGCATCTCAGGGCATCTTGAAGGCATTTCTTCTGACCACCCTGCTTGTAGCTGCCCACTTCCTCTCCATTCCAACAGCTGTTCTGGTGTCCTGCTGTCTTCTCTCTGTAGACAGCAGACAAACAGTCTCTGCAGCTAGCGTCCATCCTTTCAGTGGTGGTAGGCTGGCTGCTGTCCAGGACATGGGTGGACAGATACAAGAGAACGAGCTTGGGAACTGAATGTTGGCAAGGAGACGATGTGAACACAAAGGCATTTGCTAGTGATCACCGCGGAGGGGCTGCAGGAGCATCTTCCCCCTCAGTTGACGACTTTTCAATGCTCAGTGCCTGTACGAGCTTTGACATCCAGGGAACCTTTGTGGGATAGTATCGTCTAAAGGCACGTGTTTTCTTCAAGGGCTTGTGTGCCAACTCAGAAAGGTTTCTACTAGCCCTAATAAGCTTATGGCTTCCCAGCAACCTGGACCCAGCCCCTGTATATTCCAAGAGCAGTCACTGTAGAATTAGGTAGGCAAAGAATCCGATCTGACAATGCATACAGTTTGTTAAGTGTGTGCTAAACTTTAGAGTTAGGAAAGTGGAAAGTGGAAAAGAAAAACGCCAGCTTAAACCTTCCTAGCCTGTCTGTCAGGATGAACTGAGAGTCATGACGTTTCTTTCTTTTCAAAACTGGCACAAGGAAAATTTTGGAGAAGAAACGGGAAACCGTTTCGCAGACTCTGAGCTGAGAAACCACACGCTGCACCTGAAGTAGGAGCTCAGAGCCGGGACTCCCGGGACATCCTGCAGTGGCAGGTGGAGAGAGCATTGAGAAAGGGCTTGTTTTCAGCAAACGGGAATGAGGAACAGAATGGAGAGTGGTGAGGCAAACGCAATTAACATTTGTCATTTTTGGCTACCTAGTACATTAACTGCCGCGTGAGTTTTATTTAACTCACGCTAGTTCTGAGCTCGGGGCCTCATGAAGCATATGTAACTCACATGTCTCTTTACCTTTTACCCTTATGAACTATTTTTCAAGTTGAATATAACTCACACACAGAAGATAATAAAAAATAACAAATTTTTAGTTACAAAGGATCACTTTACTTTTGAAGTTTTTATTCTATTTCTTCACAAAAGGAGAAGCACCACCAGCAACTAATAACTTTAGCCCATTTTATTTTACTTTCTCGATGATTCTTTGCCACTTAGCAATGCCCAATCAATGGATTTGGGACTGGAAATACATTTCTTATCTAATCTTCAGGTTTTCTTTTAGTAAAAATATAACTTTTCTCTGATATTTTTCCCCATTTTGCTCCTTGCAAATATAATATTCAGGTCAATCCTTGAAAGTGAACCTGGTTGATTAAGTTCTTGTGGCTCCTAGGAGAAGCAAACATTCAAAATATATCAGGAATTTCCTTTTTCTCACACATAAAAACAAGAGCATTCATTTTATGTAAAATTTTCATATGATTTTTAAAATTTTTAATTTTGGTATAATTTTAGAGTTATAGAAAAGTTGCAAAGAGGATTTCTGTATACCCTTCACCCAGTTTTTCCTGATATTAACATCCTACATAATCATGGTACCCTTTCTAAAACTGAGAAATTAACACTGGTATACTGCTGTCAACTAAACAATAGACTTTATTCAGATTCAAACAGCTTTTCATTAATGCTGATTCTTAGTTTCAGGAGGCAATTAGAATACCACAGTGCATTTAGCTCGGATGATTTTTAAAACCTACTTTATCTGCCTGTCCCCCTTTTCATTTTTGGTAATCTTTATTTATACTTTTTTTGATCAACATTGTCTGAGATTTGTCTGTTTGATCTTAAGGAAAAGAATTTCTGATTTTGTTGACTTCTATTATTTTTGCTTTTCATTTCATTAATTTCTCCTATCTTTATTTCATTCCTTCTCCTATCTTTGAATTTATCCTACGATTCTTTATGTATTTTCTCAAGTCAAGCACTTAGAAATTTTTACTTTTTTTCTAAAATATATATTTAAGGCTATACATTTTTCTCTAAGTACTGCTTTGGCTGCATGTCAAAAGTTTTATTAGCTTTTATTGCTATTCAGATTGGAGATTCCATCATGATTTCTTCTTTGTTGCTTCAATTATTTAGAGAGATACTTAAAGCTTTCCAAATATTATTTTGGAAAAGCTTTTACTTTTTTGCAAGTGATTACTAAATGTATTGCATTATGGACAGAAGATATTAAAAATATATATGTATATGTGTATATATGGGTATATATGTGGATGTATATATTTTCCGGTATTTATTGATGCAGGTTGAATATCCTTTATCGAAAATGCTTGGGACCAAAAGTGTTTTAGATTTTGGATATTTTTGGATTTCACAATATTTGCATTATATTTACTGGTTTAGTATTCCTAATCCAAAAATCTGAAATTCAAAATGTTCCAATGAGCATTTTCCATCCTATTGTCACTCAGAAAGTTTCAGGTTTTGTAGTATTTCTGATTTTGGATTTTCAGGTTAGGGATGCTCAACCTGTATTTACTTTGTGGCCTAGTATGTACTAAAGTTTTGCAAAAGTTTCATGTATTACCTGGTTCTGTATCTATCCATTTGGGTTTGGTTCAGGTTCTCTTCCTCCCTCCTTCCATTTCCTTCTTCCTCTCTCTCTCTCTTCCCCTCCCCCCCATATATATACACACACACACACACATATACATACATATGTATTCATATATAATCATACACATGATTAAACTCCTTATTGTATAATTCAAATATTTCAGAGCTTTATTTTTTGATCACTTGATTTATCAGTTTCTGAGAAAAGTGCTAAATTTTTCACCATGATTGCATATTTGTTAGCTCCTCCTTAAATTTTATTTATTTTGCTTTATATTTTTTGAAGGTATGTTATTTGGGATGTATGAATTCAATTTCTGGTGCATTGTCTTTTATATTATACAATGGCTGTTTTCATCATGTTATGATTAAGAGAATAGACACTTGAGCCACATTATCTGAGTTTAAATTCCAGTTTTACCATTAGTAGCTTTCCTGAAACTCTAGTTCCTCATCTGAGAAATTGGGATAATAATATACCTAAGTAATGAAGTTGTTGTATGTATTCAATAAATAAAGCACTTAGAACAATATGTGTCATACAGTAAATACTAGCTATTAACACTATTAATAAGCATTTTACCTTAAATATAGATCATCTGATATTAAAATTGCTACTCTAGTTTTCTTCCCAAGATGTGTATTTGATTAGTACATCCTTTTCCATCTATTTCAATCTGCTGGTATGACTAACTTTTAGATGTACCTCTTGGCTATAGCATGTGGGTAGACTTTATTTTTTTTTTTCAATGTGGTAATCTTTGGCTTTAAGATGGAAAACTTATTCTGTATAGTTATTTTCAAATTAATTATTTTAATTGACAAAAATTATGTTAATGGTGTACAACATGATGTTTTACAATATGTATGCATTATGGAATGGCTAAATCAATATGCTTATATACTTATCAATTTTTGTGGTGAGAATATATAAGATCTACTCCTTTAATGGATTTTTGAGAATATAATACATTGTTATTAACTATAATCACCATATTGTATAGCAAATCTTTTGAACTTATTTCTCCTAACTGAAATTTTGTCTCCTTTGACCAAACACCCCCAACATCACCCCACCCCACCCCACCGCTTCACCTTCAGCCCCTCTTCTCTCTACCTCTACGAGTTCAACTTTTATAGATTCCACACACAAATGAGATCACGTGCTATTTGTCTTTTTGTAACTGGCTTATTTCACTTAATATCCAAAATTATCCATGTTGCCACAAATGATAGGATTTCCTTCTTTTTTAAAGGCTCAGTAGTGTTTCATTTTCTTTATTCATTCATCCATTGATGGAGACTTAGGTTAAATCCATATCTGAGCTGTGGTGAATAATGCTACAATAAATATGAAAGTGCAAATATCTCTTTGACATCGTGATTTCATTTTCTTTGGATGTATTCCCAATAGTGGGATTGCTGAATCATATGATAGTTTTATTTTTAATTTATTGAGGACTCTCCATACTGTTTTCCATAATGGCTGTACTAATTTACATTTCGATCAACAGTGTGTAAGGGTTCTCTTTTCTCCATAGCCTCATCACACTTGTTATCTTTTGTCTTTTTGACAATAGAAATTCTATCAGGTACAAGGTGATATCTCTTTGTGTTTTTGATTTCTATTTCTTGATGATTAGTAATGTGGAGCATCTTTTTACATACATGTTGGCCATTTCTATGTTTTCTTTTGAGAAATCTCTATTTGTTTTGTTCATTTTTTTTAATCAGGTTTTTTTCTTGCTATTGAGTTCCTTATATATTTTGAATATTAACCTCTTATCAGATATATGGTTTGAAAATATTTTCTCCTATTCTATAGGTTTTCTCTTCATTCTTTTGGTTGTTTCCATGGCTGCACAAAAGCTTTTGGTTTGGTGTAGTCCCATTTGTCTGTTTTCACTTTTGTTGCCTGTGCTATTGAGGTCATATCTACAAAATCATTGCCCAAACCAGTGTCATGGAGCTTTTTTCCTGCGTTTTTTTTTCTTAGTGGTTTTACAGTTTCAGGTCTTACACTTAAGTATTTAATCCATTTTAAGTTGATTTTTGTATATGGTGTGAGATGAGGGTTTAATTTCATTCTTCTGCATGTAGATATCCAGTTTCCATAGCACCATTTATTGAAGAAACTGTCCTTTCCCCAAGATATGTTCCTGTCACTTTTGTTGAAAATCAATTGACCACAAGTGCATTGATCTATTTCTGGACTATCTATTCTGTTCCATTTGTCTATGTGTCTGTTTTTTGCTAGTACCATGCTGTTTTGATTACTGTAGCTTTCCAATATGTTTTGAACACAGGTGGTGTGATGCCTCTGGCTTTGTTCTTTTTGGTCAAGATAGCTTTGTCTATCTGAGGCCTTCTGTAATTTCATGTGAATTTTAGGATTTTTTTCATTTCTGTGAAAAATGTCATTGGAATTTGAATAGGGATTGCACTGAATCTGTAAATCACTTTGGGTTTTATTGACATTTTAACAATATCAATTCTCCCAATCTACGAACACAGGATATCTTTCCATTTATTTGTGTCATCTTCAATTTCTTTTATCAATGTTTTATAGTTTTCAGTATACAGGTCTTTCACCTCCTTGGTTAAATTTATTCCTTAATATTTTTATACATTAATATTTTGTAACTATTGTAAGTGGGACTGATTTCTTTTTTGAATATGTTGTTATTGTATAGAAATGCTACTGATTTTTATATGTTGACTTGCATCCTATAACTTTCCTGAATTCATATATTAGATCTACCAGTTTTTTGGTGGAATCTTTAGGATTTTCTATATACAGAATCACATCATCTGCAGGCAAGAATAATTAACTTCTTCCATTCTGATGCTTTTTAAATCTTTCTTTTGTCTAATTGCTTTAGCTAGGACTTCCAGCACTATGTTGAATAGAACTGGTAAGAGCAGAGACCCCTAGTCTTAGATGAAATGCTTTCACCTTTTCACTATTGAGTATGATGTTAGCTGTAGGTTTGTCATAATGACATTTATTGTGTTGAGGCACATTCCTCCTATACCTAATTTGTTTTTTAAATCATGAAGAGATACTGAATTTTGTTAAACTATTTTTCTGTATCTATTGTGATGATCATATGGTTTCTGTCCTTCATTTTGTTAATGTAGTGTGTCACATTTGTAGGTTCACATATGTTGAACTTGCATCCCAGGGATAAATCTCACTTGCTCATGGTTTACGATCTTTTTAATGTGCTTTGAATTCAGTTTGCTAGTATTTTGTTGAGGATTTTTGTTATCTGTGTTCATCAGGCATACTGGCCTGTAATTTTCTTTTCTTATAGTGTCTTTGTCTGGATTTGATATCAGGGTTTGCTGGTCTTATATAATAAGTTTGGAAATATTCTTCTTCAATTTTTTGGGAAGAGTTTGAGAAGGATTGCTATTAGTTCTTCTTTAAACATTTTGTACAACTCATCAGTGAAGCCATCTGGTTCTGGGCTTTTCTTTGATGGGAGATATTATTGATTCAATCTTATTACTTGTTATTGATTCAATTTTTTTATTTCTTAAGTTTTGGTCTTAATAAGTTGTATATTCCTAGGAATTTATCCATTTCTTCTAGGTATCCAATTTGTTGGTGTATATTTACTTATAGTAGTCTCTTATGAGCCTTTGTATTTCTGTGATATCAGTTGTAGTATCTTCTCTTTCATTTATGATTTTGTCCTCTTATTTTTTCTTAGTCTGAGTTTGTTGATGTCCTCTTTTCAAAAAAACAACTGTTATTTTCATTGATCTTTTTTGCATTTTCTAGTCTCTATTTCATTTATTTCTCTTCTGATCTTTGTTATTTCCTTTCTTCTACTTTGAATTTAGTTTGTTCTTCTTTGTCTAGTTCCTTGACGTGTAACATTAGATTGTTTATTTGGGATTGTTCTATTGTGAGGTAGATATTTATTGCTGTAACCTTCCCTCTTAGAAGTGATTGGGGGCATCCTGTAAGTTTTATGTTGTATGTATATTTTCATTTATCTAAAAATTTTTTTTATTTCCCTTTTAATTTTTTCTTTGACCCATTTGTTGTTTAGGAGCATGTTCCTCAATTTCTACATATCTGTGAATTTTCCAAAATTCCTGCTATCATTAATTTCTAGTTTTACACCATTATGGTTGAAAAAGATACTTGATATAATTTCAATCTTCTTAAATTTGTTGAGAATTATTTTATGGCATAACATATGATCTGTCCTGGAGAATATTTCATGTGTGCTTGAGAAGAATATGTATTCTGCTTTGGTTTAATGAAATGTTCCAGATGTCTATTAGGTCCAATTGGTCTAATGTATAATTTATGTTTGTTTCCTTATTGATTTTTATGCCTGAATGATCAATCCATTGCTGGAAATGGGGTGTCAATGTCCCCTCCGATTATTGTAATACAGTCTCTCTCTGCCTTCAGGTCTATTAATATTTACTTTATGTAGTTAGGTGCTCTGATGTTGGGTGTATTCATATTTACAGTTGTATATCCTCTTATGAATTGACCTCCTTACCACTATATAATGACCTTCCTTATATCATTTTATAGTTTTTTGCTTAAAGTCTATTTTATTTGATGTAAGTATAGCTAACCCTGATTTCTTTTGGTTTCTATTTACATGGAATATCTTTTTCCGTTTCTTCACTTTTAGTCTATGTGGGGCAATAAAGGTAAAGTTGAGTGTTTTGCAGGCAGCATATAGTTGGGACTTTTTTAAAAATTCATTTAGCTACTCTGTCTTTTGGAGAATTTAATTCATTTATATTCAAGGTAATTATTGGCATATAAAGACGTACTACTTCCATTTTGTTGTTTCCTGGTTGTTTTTGTGGATCCTTTGTTCCTTTCTTCCTCTTTTGCTGTCTTTCTTTGTGATTAGGTGATTTTACTCCAGTGCTGTGGTTTGATTACTTTTCATTTATTTATTTTTTGAGACAGAGTCTTTCTCTGTCATCCTGGCTACAGTGCAGTGGTGAAGTGTAGTGGTCACAGCTCACTGCAACCTCAAATTCCTGGACTCAAGTGAACCTTCTGCCTCAGCCTCCCAAGTAGCTGGGACTACAGGTGCACACCACTATGGCTGGCTAATTTTTCAATTTTTTGTAGAGACAGGGTCTCACTCTTGCTCAGGCTGGCCTATTGTTAATCTTTTGTGTATCTACTAAAGGTTTTTGCTCTGTAGCTACCATGAGATTTTTAATTAAGCTTTCTGGCCCTTTGTCTTTCTCTTCTCCTTCTTGAACTCCTATAATTTGAAACTTTACTCTTTTGATACTGTTCCATAAATTTTGTGATCTTTCTTCATTCCTCTTCTTTCTTTTTCTTTTTGTTTCTTCGATTGGGTAATTTCAAATGTCATGTCTTTGAGCTCACTGATTCTTTCTTTCTTCTGCTTGATTGAATC
>CAUYSK010047665.1:0-24202 GCA_963575035.1 Avahi laniger | reverse complement strand
CCTTTTTTGGTTCCATACAAACTTTAGGATTATTTCTTCCATTTCTGTGAAAAGTGTCATTGATATTTTCATAGGGATTGCATCAAATCTTTAGATTGCTTTGGATGGTGTGGACATTTTAACCATATTTATTCTAACGTCTGTGAACATGGGTTATCTTTTCATTTATTTGTATCTTTTTCAATTTCTTTCATCAGTGTTTTATAGTTTTCAGTGTAGAGATCCTTCATCTCCTTAGTTAAATTTCTTACCAGATAGTTTATTTTATTTTTATTGTTATTGTAAATGGGATTCTGTTCTTGACTTCTTTTTCAGAAAGCTTGCTGTTAATGTATAGAAATGTTACTGATTTTTGTATGTTGATTTTGTATACTGCTACTTTGCTGACTTCATATATTATATCTATCAGTTTTTTTGGTGGAGTCTTTAGAGTTTTCTACATGTAACATCATGTTGTCTGCAAACAGGGTCAATTTCACTTTCTCCTTTCCAATTTGAATGACTTTTTTTCTTTTTCTTGCCTGATTTCTCTGGTTAGGTCTTCAAGTATTATGTTGAGTAGAAGTGGTGAGAGTGGGCATCCTTATCTTGTTCTAGTTTTTAGGGGAAAAGCTTTCAACTCATTCCCATTCATTATAATGTTAAGGGTGGGTTTGTCATATATGGCCTTGATTGTGTTGAGGTACACTCCTTCATGAGGTACACTCCCTTTATTGAGAGTTTTCATCATGAAAGGATGTTGAATTTTGTCAAATGCTTTATGTGCATCTATATATATAATTATATAGTTTTGTCCTTTATTATGTTAATGTGATGCGCCATGTTTATTGATTTGCATATGTTGAATCATCTGTGCATCTCTGGGATGAATCCTATTTGATCATGGTGAATGATCATTTTGATGTGATGTTGAATTTGGCTTGTTAGTATTTTGTTGAGGAATTTTGCATCTATGTTCATCAGAAGTATTGGTCTGTAGATTTCTTTTGTTGTTTTTGTCTGGTTTTGATATCAGAGTAATGTAGCTTTGTAGAATATGTTTGGAAGTATTACCTCCTCATCAATTTTTGGAATAGTTTGAGAAGAATTGGTATTAGTTCTTCTTTAAATGGTTGTAGAATTCAGCAGTGAAGCTATCAGGTTTTGAACTTTTTTGAGGGAAGGTATTTTATTATTGATTCAGTCTCCTCACTTGTTACTGGTATGTTTAGATTTTCTATAATATTTCTTCATGATTCAATCTTGGTATGTTGCATGTATCTAAAATTTATCTATTTCTTCTAGGTTATCAAGTTTGTTTTTGATATTATGTTATAATGGTCTCTATGACTATATTTCTGTGGTAACAGTTGTAATGTCTCCTTTTTCATCTCTGACTTATTTATTTGAATCTTCTCTCTTTTTTCTTAATTAGTCTAGCTAAAGGTTTGTTGATTTTGTTTATCTATTCAAAAACCCAAGTCTTCGTTTCATTGATCTTTTGTATTGTTTTTCTAATCTCTATTTCATTTATTTATGCTCTGATTTTTATTCTTTCTTTCTTTCAACTAACCTTTGAGTTTGTTCCTTTTTTTCTGGTCCCTTGAGGTACGGTGTTAGATTAATTTGCAATCTTTCTTCTTTTTTGATTTAGGTGTTTGTTGCTATAAACTTCCCTCTGAGGACTGCTTTCGCTGTACCCCATAGGTTTTGGTATGGTGTACTTCTATTTTCCTTTGTCTTAAGGAATTTTTAAATTTCTCTTTCAATTTCTTCATTGCCCTGTTGGTTATTCAGTAGCATGTTGTTTAATATCCATGTATCTATAAAATTTCAAAATTTCCTTCTATTATTGATTTCTAGTTTTACACCATTGTGGTTCAAAAAGATACTTGGTATGATGCCGACCTACCCGAATTTTTTAAGACTTGTTTTGTGGCCTAATAAATGATCTATCCTGGAGAATGTTCCATGGGCAATTGAGCAGAATGTATATTCAGCAGATGTTAGAATGGAATGTTCTATAAATGTCTGTTAGGTTCATTGGTCTAGAGTGCAGTTTAAGTCTGAAGTCTCTTTGTTGATTTCTATTTGATTGATGTGTCAAATGCTAAGAGTAGGGTGTTGAAGTCCCCTGTTATTATTGTACAACAATCTATCTCTCCTTTTGGATTTATTAATGTTTTATTTATATATTTAGGTGCTCCAATGTTGGGTGCATATATATTTATAATTGTTATGTCCTCTTGCTGAATTGACTCCTTTATTATTATACGATGACCCTCTTCATCTCTAATTATAATTTTAGAATTAAAGTCTATTTTATTTGATATAAGTATAGTACTCCAGTTCATTTTTGGTTTCCATTTCTGTGGAATATCTATTCCATTCCTTCACTTCAGTCTGTGAGTATCCTTACAGGTGAAGTGAGTCTCTTGTATGCAGCATATCGTTGGGTTTTTTTTTTTGTTTTTATATAAATTCAGCCATTCTATGTCTTTTAATTTCTAAATTTGATCTATTTACATTCAGTGTGATTATTGACAGATAAAGATTTTCTACTGCCATTTTGTTAGTTGTTTTCTAGTTATTTTTTAGATCCTTTCTTCTCTTCTTTCTTGTTTACTGTCTTCCTTTGTGATTAAGTGATTTCCTCTAGTAGTATGTTTTGATGGAGTGCTTTTTATTTTTAATGTATCTATTGTAGGTTTTTGCTTTGCAGTTACCATAAGACTTACCAAAAACATCTAGTAGTCAGAACATGTATATTCACATAAACCCATATGTGAATGTTTTTATCAGCTTTATTCACAATTGCCCAAATACTGAAGCACCCAAAGTATTACTCAGCTAGTGAATTGTAGTAACATCTATACAATGGAATATTGCTTAATCTTAAAAAAGAGTAAATTTAATAAATGCAACTCCATAAATGAATATCAAAAACATTAAATGTAAGACACAGGACACAAAAGGTTACATATTATATGATTTCATTTATATGACATTCTGAAAAAAAGCAAAACTATAGGGATATAAATCAGATCAGTGATTTTTAGGGGTTGAAGGTGGCAGGAGGGATTAACTACAATATGATCCAAGAATAATGGAAATATTCTATATTTTGATTGTGATATTGGTTATATAACTGTATAAATTTGTCAAAATTCATACCACTGTATGCCTAAAAAGGAAGGATTTTACTATCTGTAAATACACAAACAAAAAAGAAAGAGAAAGAAAACCTTGAAGTTATTCTCAATTCTCTTCCTCAGTCTCTGAGGATTTGATCTTGCTTTGTTAGCAAGGAGAAGTCGGCTGGCCAAAGAGATCCTGTAGTGGCTAATACATGATGTGGATTTGCTAGCCCGAACAGCTTGGCTTTGCCTTTGCCTTAGAATCAGGTCAGCCAAGCACCTTTAGTAGTCAGCAGGACCCATTTTAGTATTTAGTAATTTACTAGGACTTTTTAACAGTTACTAGGACTCAAATTACTCCTGCCTTTTTGGTGCTGTGCCCAGGCCTAGGAGGGGCATAATCTTCACGGTGGAGGTAACTTTCAGAAGTGTCTTAAGCCATGTGGAGCCATCCTTAGGATAAGACAAATAGGAGTGATGCCCCAGGACCCACAACTGGTTAGAAACTCACACAATTGTGTGTGGATGGTTACCCAGCACATGTGCTGTTGAGATGGAATTGGCTGATATCCAGATCCCCAGCCTCTTACATGCTGTAAGAACCACTATTTAAGGAAATGCTTAATAAGCGCCAGACCCTGCAACTTTTCTTATTTAACCCTCTCAACTACCCATTGAGATAGGTTCTAAGATTTGTTTCCATTTTACAGATGAAGAAATTAAAACTCAGAAAGGTTGAGTAACTTGCCCAAGATCACACAGTTAACAGGTGGTGGAGCCAGGATTAAACACATCTCTGTCTGGCTTTTGTTACTAGGCAACAGAGGTGTTGGTACTCTTCTGTATTTTATTTTGAAGTAGTACTTTCACCATGTTCTAAACCCTCCACTTATTTTTCCTTCGAGATGCTCTCGATATTCCTTTTAACTTAATTTCACTTGAATAAAGTTGTTGAAAGTAAGAAGTGTTGGAAGTTCAGTAATCATTATCATATTTTCCTCTAGGATGGGACTGGGGCTTGGGCACAAGTTCAGGTTTTCCAGTTATCTGTGAGAAAGTGAGTGCATGTGTGATTTTCCCTGACCTTTACCCCCACCTCCACTCTAAGAACAGTCCAGGTCCCACGAAATTGAGAAGTGAGTCTAGACCTAGACGTCCATCCTCCAATAAGTAACTCTGGGAGCCTCCTCACATGCCCTTTACTGAGACCTCATTACCCTGACATTGAACAGCTCTAACCACTGATAGGTGTCTGACTTCCTTCGTCTCTAGGTCTTGGGGCCAAGGTCATGGTTGTGCATTTTGTTGCAGCCTGCTGTGATTCTTGGAGCCCCAAATTTACCCTGCCATGCAGTTCGGGTTCAGATGGACCCTGCTACAATGAGAGCTTAGAGATGCCACCTTAATTGTCATGGTCAATTTTCATCTTTTCTCTTTCTTGGGAGTGAGCCATAGTGCCATTTTGGAATTCGTATGATATTTTTTTTGTTGACCCCCCTCATATGAAGAAAGGCTCGTACAGGTAACTAAGCCATTCTTTCTTTCACCACAGCTGACTGTTCCAAGAAGGATACCCAATAGAAAAGAGCAAAGTGTTTCCAGGGCACTCATGCCCACCCCTATTGTGATCTGGCTGTCTCCATGAAGTGAGGTGCCCAATCCATGGCTCCCAGTTGCTTGGCCACAAGTTGCCCCTGCTTCTTAGGATCCCTCTGTCCTGCCCTCCTTGGACTTCCCAGACTAGTGCTCCGTGCTAGCGAGCAGCAATCCAGTCCAAATCAGTCCTGCTTGGCCTCTCCCGACTTCCTTCGGTGCTCCATTCTGGCAAAGTGATGATGGACGGCATGGAGATAAAACATTGAATGCATCCCTGCAATGGTGCATTTGGCCAATGATCACTTTCTGTGTTTGTACATGTCTTCAACAGAATGTACCCACCACAATATAGGCTTCTTTCTAGAATGACAGAATAATGTCAACAGGGTCACACAGATGGGTCAAAAACCTGACAAATAGGAACAGTCTTGGCTAAGAAAAGGCCAGACCTTGGGAGAGTCCCCCATTTTATAGCTGTCCTTTGATGGGCAGCTCCCATTCTGAAAAGCTTACTTACTAGAAAGATAAGCCAAATTTTGCCAGGTTTTGATGCAGTTATAACTGGATATGTGAATACCATAACGAAGAAATATAGGCATTAAATAAGGCAATTATGTAGAATATTTGAGGTTCTGTTCAGTTCCCAGAATGAAATAGATGCTCTGTTATTTGCCATATTTTCATGACTCCCTGGAGAGCAAATGTTTCCATTCAGAACTGTGACATTGTGTACCTCTCCACGGGGCCATACAGCATTGTCCCCATCCCATACTAGACATGACTCTGCCATCCTCCACCTGATTGGGCATTCCTTCAAATGGGAGCCAATCCCTGGTGCCAGAGAGCTCCATTCCAATCTTGCTTACCACTTCCTAGCTGTGTGACTGGGCCAGTTACCCAATCTCCCATGTAAAACGAGAATAATAACAGGACCTATGACACTAGGGAGTATGAGGACTAAATGAGTTGGTTCAGGTGAGGAACTCAGATTTGTTCTGAATATGGTGTCACCCAGTACCTGTTAGCATTATGATCACTGCCACCACACACCAGGAGGCAGGTGCCTTGCGGAATCCAGAGACATTCTCTTCCCAGTGCATCTACTGAAACACAAACTCAAACCTACCTGGATGTCACCTTCTTTTTTCTTATCACTGTGTTATAAAAACCTGCTATAGATGGAAAAATTTATCAACCTTCAAAGCTTTTTCATATACATATAGAGATATTTCACAATACGACAACTTCAACTTTTTGTGAATGACAAAATGTGGTCAACAGTCAATTTAAATTCAATGCATGTCCTGTGTAAGCTAAAGGAGACTCCTCAGTTCCATTACATTCTAGTGCAGGGAGTCAGATTTCTGTGTGCCATGTTTGGGGGAGAACAGACGACCTCACAAATGACTCTCAGAGAGGTTGTCTAGACCATTGTCATTGCTGTGCTCCTCATGGTCCCACCAACATTGCAAAAGAGATGGGAGCAAAATGCAATCAAATCCAGGTCTCCATGGCAGCCCTTCCCATAGATAGTTTTACTTTCAAGTTCTTGAAAACTTTACAGGCTAAGAATTCCCTAGCCCAGCCAGAACCAAACTGCAGCACACTTGAGGTTAAAAAGCTTGTTCTAAAATGAATTTTAATTTCTTTATCTTCTATTCTTCCTTTTTATGCCCTCTATCTTCCCTTCCTTTCCCCTCCTCTCTCTATTTCCCTCTCTTCTTTCTCCTTCTTACTTTTGGGAAAGGAGAGTTTTTTGTCTTGCTTAATTAGATAGCTTTGAAAGTTCTGATTTGGAACTGTTGCTGTGGTTTGAATGTGTCCCCCAAATTTCATGTGTTGGAAAATTAATCCCCAAATTCATATATTGATTGGAAATGGGGCCTTTGGGAGGTAATTAGGATTAGGTTAGACCATCAGGATGGGGCCCCCATGATGGGTCTGATGGCTTTATAAGAAGACGGAGAGAGACAGAAGCTGACATGCGTGCTCTTGCTCTCTTGCTGTGTGACACCTTCCCCTGTGTGATGAGAAGGCCCTTGACAGATGCTGGCCTCTCAGTCTTGGACTTCATAACCTCCAAAATGGTAATAAATAAATTTCTTTTCTTTTTTTTTTTTTTTAATAAATTGCCCAGTCTCTGGTATTATGCTATAGCAACAGAAATTAAACTAAGACAGCTGTTATTTTAAAGAAATAATGCTAGTGTATATGCCCCCTCATTCAACATGGTTCTAAAATGCAGATGTCCACTATCAAAGGGACATCTGCACAAACATAGACATCGTCATTGCTAAATAGCAGGTACCATGGAGAACAGAGCAATGAACCATTTCCTCATATGGAAAGAAAATAGCCAATAAAACCCAAGCAAAGAGCCCAAAATAGCTCCACTTCACTTTCGAGCCCTCTTGTGTAGAGCCACTTAGCCAGGGCCAGGATTAATTGGTGCCAGGTGCCTTGTAGAAATGCCAGCTTCATGGATTTCTCACACTCTGTGTGGGAGGATGACTTAATAATACATCTTTGTCGGATGAATATTTGAGTCTTATTTCTGAGGCTGTACCCAAAGATGGCAGCCTTCCTCTGTGTGAATCAATAAATTGCACTGCAAATATGAAAAAAAGGTCCAGGCAAGCTATGCCTGCCTGGACTGAAAAATAATTATAAGTCCACTGTGCTTAGAGGTGATACTTCATTACAAAGACTTATCAGAGCTATATTTTTAGTCTGGTGGTTTTCTAACTTGTAGAAATCTATTTTCCAGATAAAACCTACCCTTGAACCACAATATGTAGAAGAGATAGGTGCGAAGTAGCTCTGGTTATATTTGGGGTGGGGATGAGGAAACTGCACGTTTAGCTTCTCTCTTGGCTCCCACTTGAGCTACTCCCCACCCCCTCCACAGTGAACCATGGAGCTTCTACAGCAAAGTGTAGAAAGTACTGTTATTCTGGTTATTACTAAACACATAGTGCCCATTACTACAGAAGAGGAAACTGAGGCCTGAAGAATTAAGTGAGACACCAAGGTCGTGGAGTTGGTGCTGCTGCTTGGACCTGCAGCCTCCTGGCCCTGCCAGCTCCGTGCTCTGTGACACTTAGCAAGACAGCCACCATTTGGACAGCACATACACGCTGCTCCTCAATAGGAAGCAAACATTTAAACTATTTTGACCACGCATGTAAAGCCATGGATTGAAATGATCTCCTTAGAGCTAACGGAGCCCTTCAGGGCTTTCTCCTTTTCCTGTAGATTCAGGATTTGGGGCTTGGGAAACAGAATTATTCTGAAACAGATCTGGGTTGGTTCACATGCCTGTGCTAGTAACAGGAGAACTCGCAGAGCCGGGCGGCCTACTGCCCCCCCTCACAGCCCGTCTTCGCTGTCTCTGCCCGGCGCTGCTTGGCCTCGTGGAATGGTGGCCAAGTGCCACCAGAATGGGCTCCGTGCCACGGGGTGGTGGAGGCTGCCCACCTAGGCCACTTAGCAGGAGGCTAGCGGACAGGAATGGCATCTCAGAGACAGTCGCGGCCAAGACGACAGACGTGTGTGTGCACTCCTGGACACGCTTAAGTAGCACGATTTTTTTTAAATTAAAAAATAATATACCTTATAAGGAAAATTTATACAATGCAATTAGCTTAAAAAAAGAAAAGTCACTACACAGGGAAGTATCTTAAAGTGCATATCCTTACATTTTCTCTTTCTTTTGTTCCTTCCTACCCTCTCTATTTCCTCTCTTCCTTTTTCTCTCTTTTGCATTTCACAAAAATGAGATCTTCCTGTATATGATCCCCTTTTATTTACTTCATATATTGTGAATATCTTTTTGTGCTAAATACACAATAATATATAATTGCTGAGGGTTGAACAGTATTCTTTTGTTCTGTAACTCATTCAACTACATCTCTACTTCTTTTTTTTTTTTTTTTTGAGACAGAGTCTCACTGTGTTGCCTGGGCTAGAGTGCCGTGGCGTCAGCCTGGCTCACAGCAACCTCAAACTCCTGGGCTCAAGCGATCCTCCTGCCTCAGCCTCCCGAGTAGCTGGGACTACAGGCATGCGCCACCATGCCCGGCTAATTTTTTCTATATATCTTTAGTTGTCCGATTAATTTCTTTCTATTTTTAGTAGAGATGGGGTCTTGCTCTTACTCAGGCTGATTTCGAACTCCTGAGCTCAAACAATCCGCCCGCCTCAGCCTCCCAAAGTGCTAGGATTACAGGCATGAGCCACCGCACCCGGCCCATCTCTACTTCTTAACATTTGCTTTTCTGCTTTCATAAAGAACACTCTGTTACCATTTTTAGTCATGTATCTTCACATATTTCTCCAGGATGAATCCCTAGAGGTGGAATTGCTGGATATGCAAGGTGAACACTTAACAGTACTGCCAAATTGCTTTTACCAATTTTGTTCTGACGCAGCTATAAAGGTGCCCGATTCCCTGCACCTTCATCGACTGACCAAGTTAGGTTAGAAAAGTAGTGCCGCAGACACTAGGCTGGCCAAGCAGAGACATCAGCAGGACTAAGCAGAGTCTAGCACATCCAGTGGATGGGACGTTGTATTCAAATGGCTGTTTTGAGTTTTACTGAGAATTTCTACAGATTACGTGTTTCAGTTTTCAAAAATGAATTCAGGGGAAAAAATTAAAACAAAGAGGACTTGTTTCTTTTGATTATCTTTGAAAGGGGGTAAGGTGAGGCATGGACAGGCTCCGACCTAAGCTGACCCTGCATTTTTACTGACACTGCAAGTCTTAGGGTCGACGGTATGAGACCCAGCAGTCACCACCCCCTGCAGCAGGTGCAGGGGCGAAGGAAAGGGGGCTGAAGCTGCCTTTCTCCTCCTCCTCCTCCTCCTCCTCTCAGCTTCTTCCCAGAAGGTGGGATGGGGCTGAGGACTGGGGCGCAGAGGATGCTCACCTCCTGTTGTGCCTACCTGGTAGCCTGAGCTGTGGTGGGTGGGCAGCAAGGTGACGCGGATGGGACTCCTGTGTCCCTGCCTTTCCCTCCTAAATAGTTATCCACGGAGGAATTTTTAAAAAGCAGACTTGTATCATTTTTCCCACCTCTGGCTTCCCTGGTTGTGCCCTTTCGGTCTTTTATAGTTTCCTCTCTGCTCTCCCCACAGCCGTGTTTGAGGATCAAGGGAAGCGAGACTCGCAGGCCGTGGAGAGGAGCCGAATCAAATGTGTAAGTGGGGAGGGTCTCCTGGGTGTGTTAAAGACCCAGTGGGAGCGGACACAGGCTCCCCGGGACCTCACTACCCAGCAGATCTTCCTAGGTGGCTCTGTTCAGGCGAGGCCTCAGAAAGAAGATGGCTCTGAGTTGAGACTTACAGGATGGCCTCCAGAGTCCTGGATTTTCTTTCTATCCTCCAGCCACCTGCTGCCTTTACTTCCCTCTTATGCAGACGTTATGGTCGCCCGTGAAGTCAACCACTCTCCTGCCATGACCCTCTCTCCTCGGTCCCACCCCAGAAGCTCTGCCTGGCCTCAGCTACACCTGTGTTTTCCATGCTTCTCCCCAGACTGCCGAGAGCAGCTGGAGAAGCCACACAGCTCTGCAGATGGGTGGCCTCGAACCACATGGGGCACCTAGCAGTCCCTGGAGGGCTTTTGTTTGTTATTATTTTCATTCTCTGCAGAAGGATTTCCAGCCACTCCTCTGTCTTTAAACGTTTGCTAATCACCGCACCGCCCCTACCAGCCCAACCCACACACGCTCGTGCGGCAGGTGGCAATCGATGCCCTCTCCAACGTTTTTCAAAGAGATAAATGGAATCGTCAAACAGAAAGTCCATTATTTTGAGGAGTCTACCTAAAATGGGGTTGGGGAGAGCATGTGACAAAGGGGAGTATGTGCCAAAGGAGAAAAAGAGGCCTCTCAGAGAAGGGGCTGCGGAGGGGGAAAGACGGAAATTCTCCAACTCCTCAGGCTTCCTTTGGTCTGTCCTTCCTTCAGGGCCTTGCGTGTCTGTTACGGCTCAAGGACTCCTCAGCAGACACCACCTGGGAGGGACGAGGTCCCAGCTAGCGTGACCACTGGATGAATCCCCATTATTCTTTAGCAGGTCCATTTTAGCCTCAAGATCACTGTGGTCAGACCTAGTTTTCCACCGAGATTTAATTAACAATTTTTCTGGGCTGTGTTCCCTGGGGCACATTTAAAGTCATGGTCAGTGCCTAACTTTCGGGGGAGTTTTCAGCTCTACCAACTTCTCTCCGCTTGAACATAGCACATTAGCCACAGAAATGTGTAGGGGGAATCAAATGCCTGACAAGGAGCCAGAGTTTGGCTCCACGAAGAGAAAGTCTTTCTACATACAGGGCGCTTGGAATAAAGGCCTCTTTCCCCGCTCCTCAGGGGTGACTGGTTTGGGGAGTTGGGCCCTGCCAGGGTTGGTGGACAGGCCACCTTCACGTTCCTCAAAGGGGCAGTGGACCAGGCTAATGAGGATCCTCTGTGAGCTCGAGAGGTGCACATGCATTCACTTAAAGCAAGGTGGGACCCTGCCAATTTGCTCCGATTCCCTGCCAGTTGGCAGTGAGATCGAATCCTCCCCGAGGACAGCCAACGAGAGTGGAAGGCCTGGCCTGGGCTTCTGGCCCGGCCAGCGAGCAGTAGCTTTCATGTATGGAGAGGCAGCGTCTGAGCGTGAATGGGCCAGGATGGGCCCAGTCCCTCACGATTTGCTTCGTGGTTTTCTGCCAGCGGCTATAATTTTTTCCAAGGGAAAAGTTCGGGTTTGTTTTTGGTGTTTTAGAGTGCGTGCGTGCGTGTCTGCTGTTGGTGCCGAGGGCGTGTGTTCACCCAGAGGAGCTGGCAGACGCACTCGCTCCTCTTCTCACTTCCACGGCTTGACCCCGAGACCCTGTGTTCTCCTAAAGCCTTCGCCACGCAATCTCTTCCGTCTCCTTCCTGCACGGTGATTTCCCCTGGACTGTCCCGTGGGCGTTTTTATGTCAGCAGACTGGAATGTTTCTCTTCTCCCTGGCAAAAGCTTCTTTGGGCTTGGTGAACTCAGGAGTAGGGGAATTCATAAGAATCACGGAGCCTGCCCCAAATCGCCTCCTGTTATGTCCTCCCGTGAGGACTGGAGGGAGGGTTAGGACAGCTCCCTGCAGTGTCCAGCAAGGGAGAGAGGCAGACGCCCTTCGACCTGCCAAAGCCATGTGGAGCCAGATGGAGCCACAAGCATACCTGCGGTGGTCAGAGGCCCGGATAGAAAATGTAATGTTAAAGATGACTTTGGCACCTCCTACTTGCCTGCCCAGAACACTGTTCCTCTTGAGAATCCGGGAAAGTAGGACTCTCCTGCCCACTTGACAGACAGAGACACCAGGCCTCAGGTCTAAGTCTGTCACATTCCCAAAATGACACCAGAGCAGTGTACGGTTGGCCTTGCTTGATTTTTGAGCTGAGGGATGTTGTAAGGTTGTACCTGGCCATGTGGGACACAAGCACATTCTGGAAACCTGAAACATTCAGGCCTTGCCAGTCCTGAAGGCAGTTTTTACTCAAAGCAGAATAGTTGGCAATCTGATTTGAGGAGGCACCAGGAAGCTCCCACACTACACATGCGAGGTTCCGTCATTTTGAGTCATTCTTTGGTTAATGGATCACCCCCAGTTACAATGAAAACGTCTTTGTGTATATAATCCTCTAAGCAGTCACTTACATCCAAGTGTGAATTAATTTATCAGGTCTTGTTCAATGTAACAGCTAGCTGAGGGCTGATTTTCTTTCCTTCATGCATTTAGTCTTTCAGTCAACATGCATTTAATGAACATTCAAGGACAAGATACCATGTAGGTTCAGAGAGGAATAAGACCTGCACTCTGCCCTCAATGAGCTTACAGTTTAAAGGGAACCTGAGCCCCTCTAAGGTAGCATGTAGTATGTGACATAAGAATAGCACGAATGGAAAAGAATCAATTGAGAACAGGAACTGAGGAGATGGGGGCATCGCCAGGGGAGGCACCATGTGGGGAGGGGCTTTGTGAAGGAATGTCATGATTTCAGCCAGAACCCCCTGTGCTTGAGAGAGTACCCATGGAGAGAAGGGACAGAAAGGTGCTGCTGGGAGGCTCGGCCGGGACAAAGGCATGGGGGTGGGAAGCTGCCACGTTTGCTTGGGGAATTCAAATGGTTTGGTTTGACTTAAGCACAGGGTGCGTGGAGGGGAGTAACAGGAGACAAAGGTAAAAAGGCGTTTTGAGGCCTATTTTTAGAAGATCTTCCATGCCAGGCCAAGGAGTGTGGTGTCTTACCCGGTGGGCCGTGGGAGACGTTGAAATTCTATGAGCGGGAGAGTGCTGTGACTCAAATTGTGCTCTAGGAACGATGGATCGGAGGCTCCTGGGGGCTGTTTATTCCAGGCGGAGATAATGGAAGCTTGAGCTAGGGTGATAGTGGTGGAATTGAAAGGAGGGAGCAGATGCACAAGATGGCCCCATATTGTGACCTAGTAAGAAATGCATCCTTGGTCTTCAGCCCCAGTTCCCGTTCCTGACACAGAGCTCTTAAAACCCTTGGAATTTCCTGCCCGATGTGATGGGGTGAGAGGAGTGTCCTTTGTTAACCATAAGTCCCTTTCAGCCACACCTGAGCTTATGCTAATGACATGGCTGGTAGCTGGGGGACCCTAGGTAACTTCAGGATGGGGGCTGGTCACCAGGAAGACCAAGGAAGGATTAGAGAGTTGGAACTTTCAGCCCCACCTCTAACCTCTGAGGAAGGAAAAGGGGATTAGAGATTGAGTTAATCACCAGTGGCCAATGATTTAAGCAATCATGTCTATGTTCTAGAACTTTCATAAAATCCCTAAATAGTGAGATTCAGAGGGCTTCTGGGTTAGCAAACATGCGAATGGAGGTGCTGGGGGAGGGTGGTGAGCCAGGAGAGGGCATGGAAGCTCTGTGCCCCTTCCCCTGTAGCTCGCCTTCCACATCTCTTCCATTTGGCTCTTCCTGAGTGGTATCCTTTATAACAAGCCAGTAATAGTAAGTAACAGTTTTCCTGAGTTCTAAGAACCATTCTAGCAAGTTACCAAAACTGACAAGGAGGTTGTGGGAACCCTCTGACTTTATAGCCAATTGATCAGAAGTACGAGTGACCTGAGCTTGTGCCTGGTGTCTGAAGTGGAGGCAGTGCCGTGGGACTAAGCCCTTCGTATGTGGGGTCTGAGTTAATTCTGGGTAGCGAGTGTCAGAATTGCATTGAATCATTGGACCCCCAGCTGGTGTCCAGAAAGCTGGAGAACTAGTTGTGGGTGTGGAAAAGATTCACACATTTGGTGTCAGAGCGTTGTGAGTAGAAACAGGTCCTGGCAGTAGATGGGCTCTCGGTTACAGAGTAGCTGTGGTGCATGAGGAAGAAAGAGATGTGAAAGACAGAGAGTCCAGTCTGGGTGAGTGGCAGAGCATGGAAGAGAAAGAGGAAGCCCAGGAGAAAGATCTGCCTGAGGGTGGGAAGAGGAGACGTGCCATTTTAGACACAGTGACAGGGCCAGCAGCTGCCCTCCAGGCGTAGCAGGTCCTCCTGGTAGGGGGAGCACTGTGTGAGTGTGAGAGGCGCGGAAGGTGCATCAGGGAGAGGCGCATGGCCACAGGAAGGCAAACCTGTCTCATTCAAAAACGTTTTAGTGTGTGCTGGGCACTATTGTCAATATTGGGATTCAGTATGAACAACGACAAGTCACTGCTCTCATGGAGCTTTTTCTTCTTAGGGGACGGTTAATGGGGCCAAACTCCTAGGCAGAGCCCTAAACCATTTCTTTCCTCCCCTGGTTATCATCTTGATGTGGAACAATTCAGCATCCACTTCATCCCGGCCCGAAGGAAGGGCTTCCAGCTCCGCAAGCAATTCTGGACCGTCCCCACTCAAGGTCCTGGTGCCTGCCACGCAGGTACCACCATCCAGTCCCTTGGAGGAGTGATCCCTATTCTGACTTCTGTCATTGTACATTTGCACCGTCTGGCCTTGGACTTTCATATAAATTTTGAGGGGCTTCATTTACTCAATATTGTATTGTTGAGTAGAGTTGTAGCTGTTTTTTTTGTGTTCTTTTTTTTTCCCCTTGGTAGTATTCCATTGCAAATATCCCACATTCTATTTATCCATTCTACTACTGACGAACATTTGGGTTCTTTTCAGTTTCTGGCTTTTATGAACAAATCTGTTATGAACATTTGCATCTGTGATATTTCATGGACAAATGCGCTCATTTCTCTTTGGTGTTTGCCTGGGAGTGGAATTGCTGGGAATTCGTCAACTGTTTACTGAGTACCTGCTTTGCACCAGGTCCTGTGCTGGGGGCTTGGTATTGAACGTGAACAGAACAAACATGGTCCCTGCTCTCGTTAACTTTACCAACCTGTCGGGGAGGCTGACAAACAAATAGTCACATTAAATGGTAGCAGGAATAAGTACTCTGAAAAAAAGGAAGATGTCAGACACATTTTCAACTTTCCTAGCACTTGAAGCACAGCAGGTAACCTCCAGGGAGAACCACAGCACGCCTGAGTATTGACACACTCCCTGGAGATGTGTGATTAATTCCCAGCTGCTCTGATGGCCCCTGGGGCAGGTGTGACAGCTGAGCTGGGAGGTGGGTTTTGTGTGAGGACTGGGTGAAGGGAAGTGAGAACTTCAGCGTGGGCTGCCGAGGCCCCCCGTAGGCCCGTTGCTCAGGTACATTCTTGGTCTCTGGCTCTGGAGGTGAGTGGGATAATTGAGAGCTCACACCCCACTCCCCAAAGACTGCTTTTAGCACATATGCAGCCTGCATTTTAATATTATTCCTTCTGACTGGAAGTATTTGGAAATGGTCCTTGCCCCTGGTTTTAAAAGGTGGTATTATTTTATGAACATTTAGATATTGATTAATAAAATTCTGAACTCATTAACTAATGGGGAAATGCCAAACTTTTCTGCGTGTCCAAGAAAGTAAATGTAATAAAACATATCCCAAAAGGTAAGTTAAATTATAGCCTTTGCTTTTTCTCTCCTGATGGTCCCACCAGATGTTTTCAAATGCAGGACACAGGCCTTTTTTTCTGTTCTCTCCGGGGAAAGAAGAGAGAAGGCTTGGCTCAGATATGCTAACTTTCAGGAGAAGGAAAAAAGCGCGTTATGGCGGGACTAGGTTTGTTGGGATTTGCCATGCTGCTGGTTCATTAATCTGGAGACAGGGTACTAGGGCCCTGTCCATTTCTAACCCCTTTTTTTAAGAACCCCCCACTCCCACGGCCTTCCCAGATCACGGTCAGGAATTTTGCTCTGGTTTTGAAAGCAAGAAACTGAGCCTGTCTAGCAGGCATTAGCCCTGTGAGGCTGCACGCAGCCCTGCTGTTTGTCCTTCGTCGAGAGGGGTAGGGCCTCCCCGCTGGGCAGGACTGTCCTTTGAGGAGTCCCCTTTTAGCAGCCCAGAGTCGCATGGCCCAGCGGTCAGGGAATGGTGGGATCAGCACCTTCCCCCAAACAGCCTCTTCAGGCCTTGCAGTTGCTGTTCTAAACAGAGATCTTGATTTCTCCACCCTCCCTCAACCCTCATCCAAGTTTTCCAAGCCTGAAAGGAAATAAAACAGCTGAAACATGGAAGGACAGGATATGTCCAATCCTCATGGCCCTGCGGTCACATCCTCCACTTCTGCTGTGATGAGCCATGGAAACGTTTAGGGCCTGGCTGCCGCTCCTCGCCTGGGCGCCCGGGCGGCTTCCCTCCTCCCCCTGCCCTGACTCAACTGCTGGGCCAGCTTGTCATTTGAAATGAAATGCAGAAGTCAGGGATTCTCTGCGGATTTACCCAGCCCTGAAAATCCCCCCTAAGAGGCGCCTCTCGCCAGGAGCTGGAGCTGGGCCTGGCGCAGCTCAGAGACAGGGGCGGCGGCCCAGGAGCGCTGCTGCTCCCCTTCCGACGACCTGGCCCTCCCCGGAGGTGGCGGCGCAGTCACAGCCACAGGATGGAAACTGGGGCTCTGCCGGGAGCCACCCTGTCCCAGGGTAAGGACAAGCTGGCTGGTGGTGTGGGAACAGTCCCCACATGGGAGGAACCCATGGAACACACGACGTTTACCTCCTTGATGTTTACCTTCCCCTTTGGGCAGCCCGTCCCATTCTGGCTGTCCGTCAGAATCACCCGGGAAGCTTAAGCAATTCTAAAAGCACATGAAGAGCACCCTCTCTACTTAGGGAGAACAATCTTCTGGTCGGTCCTGGAAGGATTCCAAACACGCCATGCTTACTGTTGCTGTCCAAGCCTCTGTTCCTACCCTCCCTCTGCCAAGAGTGAGACCTCCCTCCTCTCTGCCAATCTAGATCTTACCCATCTTTGGAAAGCAGCTGAAGACCTGTATCTTTTCTCAGCTCTAAAGCACTCACCCAGCTCCTAGTGTCTTTATATCAAGTTTCTTAAGAAAAAGGTCTTATTTCTTCTTAAGGTAGTGTATGAAAAGCAGTTAGCCTATTTGAAGTATTCAGTGATTGGATCCTGCATAATATCTAGTCTTTCCATAATAGATATTGATAAATACACATGGAATAGAAATAAACTTGATTTTGCTCTATTTTTTTTTTTTTCCAGGGAAGATGGGAAGAGAAGCTCTGGTTATGGCTTTGCTTTCCAGCCTGGCAGATGAAATTGTTCGAGGTAGTTTTAGACAGTGACAGAGCAAAGCCAACACAGGACAGGCGATGCTAACCATGGTTGTGTCTCATATTGCTCTCTTGGATGGCATTGGTTCTTTCATCTGCCTTCCTCCTCTACGAGTACCTTGGTCCCCAGATCAGGGTTCATTTCTTCCCACCACTAGAATATCTAAGATATGGAGGGGAAAAGTTGGACAGAAAAGATGAATTCAAACAAAGTTAATCATAAAAATAATTTTGTGCAAGAGAAATTTGATTTCATCACTAAAACCTATCATAAAATGTGAGTGGTTTTCACAAGGGAAAAAGTCTTCAGTTGAATCAAAAACTGCAGAAACAAAGGATGGAAGCAATGTCCATGAGGGAGTCTTCTTGGTTTTGAACTACAAGTGGTTTTGCAGCCCATTTTTAATTCCTGGTTCTGAATGTTCACCTCTTAGCCCTGCGGTCCCCAACTCCCGGTACTGGTCCGTGACCTGTTAGGAACCGGGCCACGCATCACCATCTGAGCTCCACCCCACCTTCCTATGCGTGGAAAAATTGATTTCCATGAAACTGGTCTCTGGTGCCAAAAAGGTTTGGGACTGCTATCTTAACCTCCCACATGGGAGGAGGTACTGGTGCCCTGATCCCATAACTTAATTCTCTTCTTCTCTTTTTCTTTTGGATTGTGAATGTCTACTGGTGTTAGGCTGCAATAACATCATTTGTCACTGTCTAACGTGCAGTGTTATGTTTGAGCCTTTTGACTGAGCAGAATAAATTAGTGTCCTGTTTTATTAATGGTGTAAACTCAGAAGAGTAGGTTTATTTAAAGTGAGAGACAAGCTACATAGCAAGGGAAAAGACTGAATGAAAATGCCACTTGGAGAAATTGCTTAATTTTCTGCCACCCTCCCACTGGGCCAACCTTCCCCTTTACAGGGATCTACCTGCAGGCAATTTTCAACATCCTAAGCAAGAAACCCTGTCATACTGTCAACTCTGTTATAGACTTTCCTGTTCATTTCTGTAGTTCTTAGGGGCAGTGGACAAAATGGCCCTTCTTCATTCATTACATGGAGTGTTGCAATCTCTTGTTGAAAGACCCTACCTCCTGCTCAGCCCTGCTGCCAAAGGTATTTTACACCCCCTCTTTACTCAGTGCATTCAATCCCATCCCTCAGAGAGGCTTCCGGTGGCTCTGCACAGGGGGCTGAGGGTGTCACCTTCTGTTCCAAAGGCCAACCCTTTTCTTCCCAGTTCTACACACGCCCCTGTGCTCCTACTCAGATTTCCCCCCAGCCACACTGTAGTCTTATGGTGTTTCAGCCACTCTTTTCTCATTCCCACTTTCCAGAAATCTCCCATATCCTCATGAGGACCTTCCCAACTGCTTGAGAGAAGAATGGGTCTCTCTTCTGGAAAGTAATCAGCATGACTCCTTTGCCATTCATCATGCCTTGCCTAAAAAGAATGGAAAAACGAATCCCAATAGCACTAATTATGTCAGTCATAGTCCCAAGCATTCTGTGTAAGTTAACTGATTTAATCCTGTCAAATATCCTTTGAAGTGCTGTGATGGCTAATTTTAGGTGTCCACTTGGCTGAGCCACGGTGCCCAGAGAAGTAGTCAAACATATTACCAAATGTTTCTGTCAGGATGTTTTTGGATGAGATTAACATTTCAATCAGTAGACTGAATAAAGCAGATTGCCCTTTGGCCTGACCAATCAGTTGAAGCCCTGAATGGAACACAAGACTGACCTTCTCCATGCAAGAGGAAATTCTGCCGGCAGATGGCCTTAGACTTGAACTGCGGCATTGGCTCTTCCCTGGACTCCAGCCTGCTGGTCCACCCTGCAGATTTTGGACTTGCAAACCTCCATAATCACGAGAGCCAATTCCTTTAAATTTATTTTTATATATACACACATCCTATTGGGTCTGTTTCTCTAGAGAACTTTGACTAAGACATGTGGGTATTTTTATGATTATCCCATTTTACAGATATGATAACCGGGCACAGAGAAGGTAGGTAACGTGTCCAAGGTCATTATCAGTACCAGTAAGTAGTGCAGTTGGGATTCCGTCTGACTCCTGACTCTGTGTTTATCACCATGAGATTAAATACATCTAACGTTTTGTTCACACTTGTTTGTTCATTGGTTTGCCCTGTATATATTTTTTATTGGAGTATTTTATGTTTTCGGTTGTCAGTTTTGAGAAGACAGAATCTGTGCATCTGGTCAATGTACCATGTGCAAGATCAGTCTAGACTTTTGAAGGGAAAGCATTTAGGAGAGTTGCTTATATGAATGAATGGTGCTCACTGAAAAGGCAGTTAATTTTCAGTTTGTCGGCTCCTGCCCACCTTCTTTTCAATCCGATCATCATCTCAAGACAACTAAGTAAAATCCCATAGTTTCACCACTGGACCACATTTTAAACAGTATTTTAGCATTACATTTTAGGTTCCCAAAGCACATATTTTAGAACAAAAGATTTTCAACCTTTAGAATAGTGGACTCTTTAAAGGTCTAAACATACGTGCTGGCTCTCAGTACATTGTAAAATGCAGCACAAATACGGGTCAAAACCATCCTTTCTATTCTGAGGGAACCAGAACACTCTAGGAAACAGAGCCACGCCTTGATGTCTGAGGAGACCCACAGCTGAGGGGGTCCTCCCGCCATGAGAACAGCATCCCCCTCTCAGCTTGCCCTGGAGCCCCATCTCCCGGGGCGGAAGTGTGGAAGCTGAGGTTTCCTACCCTAACATTGCCGCTTCCTTTCTTTCATGCATTAGCTTAATGGAATTGTGTTTAAAGTAGCCTCCAAAGAAGGCATTTTGTTTCTAAAAGTTTTGTGCCTTCAACAGCTCTGTTGGCACTTTTGGTCTTGGACCAGTTTACATTTTCCACTGGCACCATGTGGTGATTTCCGCAGGCATTTTATTTTATTTTCTGAGGTACATTCTCAAGACGAGTGGGGTAGAGTGGGCACCTGGTAGCAGCAAACACCTCTCTCTCTCTCTCTCTCTGACACACACACACACACACACACACACGTGTGCATACACACAAGTCTCCTTTAAGCAGCTCACCACCGCACTATTTCCAGCCTTTCAGGCTATCAGGCACCAGAGTGTTTAAAGTTTTAATAGGCTTAGAGGTGACTCTAGAGTCCACCAACATCTGCATTCATCTGAAATTTATGGCTGCCTCTTATTTAGTTGGTTTAGTAAATTGCACCTAAGAGTATTCTCTGAGACTTGGCAGCCTGGTGTACAGTTTCACGATTCAGCTGTGTTTTTGCCAACTATTTGGCTTCTTTTTTTTTTTTTTTCTTTTGGATGACATTCTCAAATACTTAATTTGGAGCTTTGGTCTGGAACACACTTTATCAGACACCTTTTGTGTGCCAAGAGACCCCGTATATATTCTGTGAAGACTAACTTTCCACATGCTAACACACTTATTTCTAAATTGCTTTTAAAGCCGCCATCCTTGCAAATAGCAAAAGGTAAAGCACGGTTGAGTTTGGACCACGTCATTCTTGCGGCCTCCTGCCTCTCCCACACCCTCCACCCTTCTTCTCCGGATTTTAGTGGAGGGAAAATTCCTCTGTAAGTGGAGAGGTGAGGGTGATGGTGCCCAACCAAACCATAAAATTAATGTCTGTTGCAAAAATAAAAGGGCTTACTTTCTCATGAGGTAGGTGAGGAAATGTTTTGGCCTGACTTCATTTGCTCAGCCTAACCATGCCCCAAAGATTAAATCAAGGCTATTATGGGTATAATTTATTCCTCTATCAAGTCTGTCATCATGTGTGTAGATTTGGGATATTATGTTTTCCCACTTTCAGGGGGAAGGTTCATATCTGGCACACACAGATTTAAGGCCATCTATGAAAAATCCCTGAGGTAATTTGTTGACAGTTTCACAGAATATGATTTTCTCGTTGAATCTGTGACTAACTTACTACTGCCTTTTCCTTTCAGTAGGCATTATGGAGGACTCAACTTTCCAGAATGGAGTTCCCCAATTGTGTTGTTGCCTCCAAACAAGAGAAGGTATAATTCATCTGAATTATGATTACTACAGTGTAATCATGTAATCTGCTAGGAAAATGTGATCTTAAGACAAAAAAATTGTAACAGAATTAAATTCTCCACTCATGCCATTAATCTTCCTTTAAGGTCTGAGGAGAGATTAGAGGTTAAAATAAATCTTTTAACATTGTTTTTATGAGGAGAATAATTTAACCACCCTAATCCTTTGTGATGGGGGAATAGGAATTTAGGTTTTAAGTCTGAAATGTAAACGTCCCTCCACATTTCCTTAAGGATTTGTGTCTTCTCCATTTCATTACACTTGTGGGCCAATGGAGAAGTTTCTGAGGCCATGTGTGCAGTCCACTCTGAAACTGCCCCACGCTCTGTGTTGCTGTCTCTTGTTCTTATCTCCCGGTGCAGAGATGCCTGACATAAATACATTTTGTGCACACTGGTGGCTGGGGCATGGACGATGTGTATCTATGGTGCTTAATTCTTTTTGAATCTGATTTCTGCATCTATCCTGAATGGCAGGAGTAGAGAAATTGTCATAAGACTTTGACAAAGGACGTTCAAAGATGCTTGAAGAAGAAGAAATGGAATAGTGGCCTCTGATCCCTAAGGTCATGCAGAGGCTTCTGCCACCAAATGCTTATCAGGTGTAGGACACAAGGTGTCAGAGTCTGTGTCCCTGCCTGGTGTAGCCCCTCCCCTCACACCCATGAGCCTTTCAGGACAAGGAGATGCAATAGGGAGGTTGACCCTAGGGGTATTTTTTGTGGCTACAGATAATGGAGACATGTAATTATTTTGTTAAAAGTACCCATAAATCTCTTATTTTCTTAGAAAGCAAGGAAGTGCTCAAAAATTAATGGAGACATATCAAAAGGACATAGGAGTCAGCTTAAAGAGGTTCCTGCTGGCCAATCTGGGTCAATTTAGCCTAATAATAAATAATGATTGTAATGGATTCTGACACACTGAATAAAATAAAAATCTATGGGCTCATATTGACACAAGTAACACAAGTATCAAATAAATGGAATAGATTCTAGAGATCTACTAGATCTATCGTTATAGAGCCTATAGTTAACAATACTCTACTGTGTACTTAAACATTTGCTAAGGGAGTAGATCTTATGTTAAGTGCTCATACCACAAAAGAAAAAAACATTACACAAAATAAAGAGGGAACCTTGGAGGATAAGTTTGTTGCCTTGATTGTGATGATGATGTTCTCATGGGTGTATGTTTTATCTCCAAACTTATCAGGTTGTACATATTAAATACATAGCTTTTTGTATGCCAGTCATATCTCAATAAAGTGGTTTTACAAATAAACCAAAACAACCAAAATAATTCCTGGATTACTTTATAAGTTACAATAGTTGGGACCAAAAAAAAAAGTAAAACCACAATAAAGAAATAAATCACTAAAATAAATAAATACATGCATATATAAATAAAAAAGAAAAGCTAACTAACAACTACAGAATCAATAAAAAAATAACAAAGTAGAATTCAATGCAATAACTGTAGGAAGAATGATGGACTTAAAAATCAACAATGGTTGCTAAAACTAGTGAGTGAAAGTTTAATGAGGAACAAGATGCTTTTGTTAGCTCAAAATGTCTCCTCACAAGTTACTTATTAATTACAGAGGGAAAAATAATCTTGACAGTGGAGAAATCTGGTAGACACTACCTTTACCAAGTGGGCAAAGTCAACATCATTCAAAGTAGGACAAACCAATGGTGTGTGCCTCCTGATGTGACGCACTGAGAAGGGCGTGGCATTGCCCTGGGACATTTTTGCCAAAAATGCACAATCCGAGTCCGATCATGAGGAACAGCATCAATCCCAAATTGAAGAACATCTATTAAATAACTGGCTTGTAACCTTCCAAAGTGAAAAGGTTAAAAAAAAAAATAAAAGGCTAAGGAAATATTCCCGATTAAAAGAGAATAAGGAGACATGATCACCAAATGCCATGTATCTTCCTGGATTGAATCCTGGACTAGAAAACAATTAGCCATACAGGACATTTTGAGCACATTAGGCCAACAGTGAAAATGAAATATGGATTACATAATAGAATTGCAACAAAATTAAATATTCTTATTTTGAAAATTATGTTGTGGTTATGTAAGGAAATATCCCTGTTTTTAAGAAATATACATTGAAGTATTAAGGGGTAAAGGCACGTGATGTCTTCAAGTTGCTCTCAAGTGGTTGAAAAATAATTTGCATGTATACACAAATGTGTATATGTATATATACACATATACACAGATATATAGATATATATAAACACATAAGTATATATAGAGAAAATGATAATGCAAATGGGATAAAAAAACAACTAATGACTTTTGGGGTAAAGGGTATATTGGATGTACCTTGTACTATTTTAATAACTTCTATCTATGTTTGAAATCATTTCAAAAGAAAAAGTTACAAAAAACATTTCTAAGATTAAACTTGATTAAACTTTTTTTAAAATTTCAGAATACTGCAGGGGTTACACATATTTTGGTTACATGAATTGCTTTTGTACAGTTTGAGTCAAAGTTATAAGTGCACCCATCACCCAGATAGTGTGCATTGTACTGGTTAGGTGTAAATTTACCTATCCCCTCCTCCCCCCTCCTATCTGCTTGATTTCCATTAGAGTTTTACTTCCATATATGCACATGAGTGTTCATCAATTAGTTCCAATTTAATAGTGAGTACATGTGGTGTTTGTTTTTCCATTCTTGCAATACTTCACTTAGAAGAATGGTCTCCAGTTCCATC
>CAUYSK010047664.1:0-14850 GCA_963575035.1 Avahi laniger | reverse complement strand
AGCCTCCCAAGTAGCTGGGACTACAGGCATGTGCCACCATGCCCGGCTAATTTTTTCTATATATATTTTTAGCTGTCCAATTAATTTCTTTCTATTTTTTTTGGTAGAGACGGGGTCTCGCTCTTGCTCAGGCTGGTCTCGAACTCCTGAGCTCAGAACGATCCGCCCACCTTGGCCTCCCAGAGTGCTAGGATTACAGGCGTGAGCCACCGTGCCTGGCCCAAGCTGTCCATTTCTTAAGGCCTGGACCCAGAAACTGGAACACTGCCACTTATGCTGTTTTCTATTGATCAAGCAGTTACGGAACCAACATTGAAGGGGAGGAAACATAGACTTCACTTCTCAAAGACAGGAATGTCAAAGAATTTGGAGTTCCTACTTTAAAACTTTCACATGCTGGGTGCGGTGGCTCACGCCTATAATCTCAGCACTTTGGGAGGCCAAGCTGGGAGGAACGCTTAAGGTCAGGAGTTTGAGACCAGCCTGGGTAACATGGTGAGACCCCATATCTACAAAAAAAAAAAAAAAAAAATTAGCTGGGCATGATAGCACACGCCTATAGTCCCAGCTACTCAAGAGGCTGAGGCAGGAGGATTGTTTGAGCCCAAGAGTTCGAGGTTGCAGTGAACTATGATCACAACACTGTTCTCCAGCCTGGGTGACAGAGTGAGACCTGATCTCAAACAAAACCCAACAACAACAACAATAACAAAAAACCCCCCAAAACAGTCACAGTCTGCCTCTGACCACACATTTTTTTTTCTCTCTCCTATGGCACTTCCAGGTGTGTATAAGGTATCTTGAGTGTGGTTCCTTAGTTATAGCTCATTGTGTATGATTCTTATTGATCTGAAGACCTGCAAACTAAGAAGACAAGTTATCTGTCCCCTGCACCCAACATACAATAGTGGGATAGAAATCAGAAAATTGCAGTAAACATTTGCACTCAAAAAAGAGAAAACAGGAGGTGCATAGAGGTTGCTGCTCTGTGGCAATTCTGAAATCCAGTCAGGCACGTGTTGCTGATTTCTTGATTAGGGTCCAGTTCTACTGAACGATTCTCTGCAGGTCTGTCTTCTGGGCTCTTGGTTCTACTTTCTGAATTTAGCCTTCTTTTTCCTGAAATGTAACCTGTGTTTGCCCCTGAGTAGTTTTCCCAGCCTCCTTCCTGCCCCTAGAAGTTTTAAAATGCAAAGCCCTCTTTTCACCTTGTACTGTCTCCTTGCCGTTTAGTCCCAGCTGGATCTAAACACTTTGAGGATTTTCTGTGATTCTTACTGGGGTTCGCTCCATTGGGGAAAAAGCCATGACCTTAAATCTCTTTGGCTTATGTAAGTCCTTTTCTACCCTAGGTTTCATTTGAGGCTGCCATGGGACAAGGCCCTTCAGATTCTTATAAATCCTATTGTTTAATAAAGAGAGACAGTGAATTCTCTAGAAGAATTGTGTCTGTTTAAAAGGGTTGATGAGTTACCTTCTTAACCTTTCTAGCTCTTAACCAAAGGTGCTATTCCCACCCTTTACTGGAAAGCTATTTTTTAATTTGAGAATAGTTTGCCCTCTGGAGAGGCTGTGAGTGAGAAGCAGTTTTATTTTCAAATCCAGAAAACTCTGGCTCTTTTTTTAAACCCTCTAAATTTTGCCTGGAAACTAACCACTTCCTTTTTTTTAGCAGCTTTTCCTCCTTTACAGTTTACTGTAGGCAACTTGACTAGATCATCACGTTCATTAGGCGCATTTTCTACTTTTGTACATCACAGCTGACAACAGTGCCACCAAGCCTCCCAAGCCCCTCCAAGGGTCCCCTTTCTTCCCACCTCCAGTAACATTCCCCTCACTTTTGCATAAGGCGTCAGCAAGACCCTTTAGGCTTCACCAACATGTTTGTCAGGCCCCTCGGCTCCCACCTGCTGTTCAGATACAGGATGAGGCCACAAGTCTAAACATGTTACAGCAGCAACCCACTTCTCATACCAATCGATATCTGGTTCCAGTTATCTGTTGCCATGTGACAAATCACCCAAACCTCAGTTGCTTAAAATAACAACTGTAATTCGGTTTTTACTGCTTGTGGTCCTCAGGCTTGACAAGGCTCATTTAGCCAGTTCTCACTCACGATCTCTCATGAAGTTCAGCTGTCCAGCTGAGGCCAGAGTCAGTCTGAAGGTTAGCCCAGGCTAAACCAATTCAATCCCTCCTCTGGGAACTTATAACTAGGCTATTAGCAGGTTAACCTGGTTAACTAAGGGGAGCCATGCCGAGAGACCTTGTGGACTTTTAGAGCTAAATTATAGCTGAGGCCATGGGCAAGATGATTGAACAAAGGAAATCATTTGTTGGGAGAGAACATTGGAAGGCAGAGATGACAGAGACCACAGGGCACTCTGATTCCTGTGCCTTTCCAGACCTGTAAGTCCTGGCTGCACTTGGTTTCTGCAATACCTCTGCATTTTTACCATAACCTTCTATTTTGACTTGAGTTTGCCTGAAGAGATTTCTGTACCTGACATGCAACGTAATGTCTTGACTAGAACCCTAGACAGATGTTATGAGGATCTTCCTTATTCTCAGGTAGTGGGGAGAAACAAGCATGGACGTCAGGACCATTTATTTATCCATTATTAATTCAAGAAAGTCTCCACTGAACTTCTGTTAGGTACTAACTTCTGCTAGCACTGGACACAGAGAGGTGAACAAGATTGACAAGGTCGCTGTCCTTATGGAGCTTACAGTCTAATGAGAATGACTCAGAGCCAAATTCAAATTCCTCCTCTGCCAGTTACTAGCTGGATGAAGTCCCCATTTAATTGAGGACTTCATTTGCTCATCTGGGAAATGGACATCACTTTGTGGAGCTGGTTTGAAGATCAAAGGGATGCACAAGTATGTGTCTGTGTGCGTAGATTGTGTGGCACATGGAAAGCCCTGAAATATTTGAGTTTCTTTTTCCTGTTCCTGTTTTATTAAATCAGGGTTGGCATTTTGTCCTATGCATTGTAGGATGTTTAGCAGCATCCCTGGCCTCTACCCACTAGATGGTAGTAGCTCTGCCCCTCACCCCAAGTTGTGATAACCAAAAATGCCTCTACACATTGCCAAATGGGCCTTGGAATGGGGGTTGGGGACAAAATTGCCGTGTTACAAACCACTGCTTTAGGTTAAAGACCAGACATTTATGCCTAAAGCTGCAGACCCCGCTTCTGTGCTTGACTTCCCCATCCATATGACTTCCTTTCACTGGGTTTTTGGCTCCAAAACAAGATAACATGAAGAGGAAACTAGACCAACATCAATTTTGTAGTGCTGGCATCGTCTGCAGGAAGGAAAATCTGCATAGCCTTCTCTCTCCTTCTCTGAGGTCAAGTCCTGTCCTGCCCTTTTAATTACCTCCAGCGATTTCGGCAGACCAGGTTGATCCACCCTGGTATGAAAACCAACAGGCTTGGCCAGATCTGATAGTGCAGAGAAACCTGCGTCTTTCCCCAGTGCCTTTCGCGTGCGCCCCACGCTGGCGGCTGAGGGTCATGCCTTTGGTGGCTCTTAGCTGCAACACACTAGTCATTTCCTGAGGGAGAGGGAAGGGGTTCTGTTTCCAGAGGCTGCTCCGGGAATTTCACAACAGAGGGGCCATGGGCATAGCAACATGGTTTTGGTAGAAACTGAGTTTGCATGGCAAGAATATGATTTACCCATACATCAGCACATTGATTGCCACGCTAGAAAAAAAATTTTTTTCCTTGGGGCCATGGTGTTTTATTACAAAAATAAAGTAAAAATTTCAAAAACAAAATGATCCTAATTTAATGAAAAATTTTTTATTGGTTTCTGTGTGTGAGTTATATGCAATTAAATTGTCAATATTAATTATGACAATAAGAATATCAACAAGTAAGATTTTCATGAATCAACTGCAGGGTTTTGCCCAGGGGGCCACCATCATGTGACATGTATGCTACAGCATGGCAGGGTGAGTTGCCTGCGCACCACGTGGCTCCCAAGGTAAAGAGATGTGTGAGTTACATACGCTTCACGAGGCCCCGGGCTCAAAACTAGCATGAATTAAATACAACTTACATGGCAGTTAACGTGTTAAAGAAAAACTCTAAAAATATCTTAGTTTTCTAAAAAAGCCTTCATTTATACTTTATATAAGATTGAGGCTGGGCTCACGCCTGTAATCCTAGCATTCTGGGAGGCCGAAGTGGGAGGATTGCTTGAGATCAAGAGCTGGAGACCAGCCTGAACGAGAGCGACACCTTGTGTCTACCAAAAATAGAAAAAAAATTATCCCACACCTGTAGTCTCAACTACTCTGGAGGCTGAGGGTAGCTTGAGCCCAGGAGTTTGAGGTTGCAGTGAGCTATGATCATGCCATTGCACTCTAGCCTGGCATGACAGAGCGAGACTATCTCAAAAAAAAAAAAAAGATTGAGAAAAAAATGTTTGTCTTAAATATTATGGTGGTGGTAATGATTTGATCTGGGGTGGAGCTTTCTCTTGGCATTATTACATGGTTGTCTCTCTGAAACTTTGTTTTGTCAACTTTCTCCCTTGCTCATTTATTGGCCTTCTTGCTATTTTTTGAACACCAAGTTCCTTCAGAGCCTTGGCACTTGTGTTCCCTCTTCCTAGAACACACCTTGTCTTAGTCTGCTCAGGCTCCCGTAATAAAATACCATAGATTGGGTGGCTGAGACCACAGAAACTTATTTCTCATAGTTCTGGGGGCTGGGAAGTCCAAGATCTCTTGACAGGGTAGGTTTCACTTTGGGGGTCTCTTCTCTTGGCTTGCAGGGGTGGAGTGATTGAACTCGCTGGTGTCTCATCTTAGACATACACTAGTTCTATCGGATCAGGGCCCTACCCTTATAACCTCATTTAACCTTAATTACTTCCTTAGGGGTTCTGTCTCCAAATGCAGCCAGACTGGGTGTTAGAGCTTCAGCATATGAATTTGGAGGGGGGTGACACAAACATTCGTTTCACATCACTCCCTTGTTAGACCTTCACCTGCCTTTGTCCCTACCTTGATTTAGCTCTTGGCTTCCTAAACACATCCTCCCCCCTTTTATCCTGTTACTCTCATTCTCTACTGCTTTGTTTTTCTTCCTAGCACTACCTAAAATTAGTTTACATTAAAAAAAATTGTGTTTATTGTCTGTCCCTACCTCTTACGTGTGTCTTAAGGATTAAAGGAGTTAACTTAAATATTCATTCCACAAATGTCTATTGAGTGCCTGTAACATGCAAGGCACTGTAGCAGCTTCTAGGGTTCCAATGGTGAAAAAAAACACACTTCTTCCTTGCCCTTACATAGGTTACAGTATGGTAAGAATGTTTATTAAACACTTACTATGTGCCAGGTACGGTGCTGAGAGTTTTATTCAGATTATTTTGTTTGATCATCAGAAAGATCCTTTGAGGTAGGTCCTATTGTACTAACTTTATGAAAGAGACATTAATAGCCTGGTGGATAAGATACTTTTTCAAAGTCATTGCTAGTTCCAGGTCAAAGTAGTTAGAGCTGAATCTTGCAGCTGGCATCATGGCTGATGCTCTTGGACACCATGCTAAACTGGCATTGTAGAGCACATTTGAGGAGATGATACAAAGTCCCATATGGCTATAACCTCAGTGTTGGAAAATGTTCAGCACTGGTTATTTCCATTACTCATTAGAGTAACCCATGGGTGCACTTCACTATAAACAAATCTGGATATGAAAACTTGCATGTACAAGAGATGAATATTCTTAGGCATTATCAAGAATACTATTAAAATCATTGCCATGGGATTCCTTTACTTTACAGTGTGCAATAGAAAACGCAGTGGGGGGCTTCGGAGGTGGATAGACCTGGGTTCAAATCCTTACTCTGCCACTTACTGTCTTTGGAACCTTGGGCAGGTTCTGAGACTCAGTTTTCTTATCTGTGAAATGGGGATACATTGTAACCAGATATACCATCAAACCAAACTTTGGTTAGACTTTGCTCTGAGGTAACGTCTGAGCACACACAGAACCTCTGCACCTGAAATACAAGCTGTGGGCTGAAACGCTGCTTTGGAGCCGTCTAACAGAAACTTTAAAAGCCTGGTTTTTCCGTAGTTGTCAGTGACATTGTAATTAAATTAGAAATCACAAAAAGATTTTTAAAATCCCATAGTTTGGAACTTTTAAAACATATAAAGTAGTATACATCCGAGACATTAATCATAATGGAAACCTAAAAGCCATTACAACGGAATGATGATGAAAATAATAGACATGGAAACTTGCAAAGTGGAGCTAAAGTAACATTATGAGAGCAATTTGTAGCCTAAAATACTTACGTCAGACGATAAGGATAGAAATTAATGTGTTAAGCATCCGGCTTGAGAAGGTAGCTATTTTCATTCATAATAAGCCCAAAAAAAGACGGAAGGAGGTAACAAGGACAGGGGCAGGAAGCAATGATGTCGGGGGACATAATTTAGTAAAAATCCAGAAAGGCAAATGTTAGTTCTTTCAAACAAATGACAAAGTGAGCAAGTCGAACAAGATAAAGAGAAGGCGCAATTCAAACGATGTGAGAGATGACGAAGGGGCCCCAACGACAGACACATCAGGAATTTAAAAAAGTAATGAGGGAATATCATGAGCAACGTAAGGTCAATATATTTGAAAACTTACAAGTCGTAATAGTTGGATTTTCAGAAAAATTTAGTGCACTGAAAGTGACTCAGCAAGAAACAGGCAGACAGGAACCAAGAGAGTGGGGAGAGACCAGAGCCGGCGGGAGGATCGCAGGGGAGGCTGGAGCAGAGGGGCAGCAGCCTGAGCACATCACCCCCCCGACTCTGCCAGGGGTGCAGCTCCCAGGCCTGGGGCAGGGTCTGGGGGGCTTGCAGGGAAGGGCAGCCTGGAGGCCACCCCTGTCCAGCCCCCTGCCCCCGGGAGCGGGCTCCTGCCCACTCAGCACCTCCTGCCCCAACCCTGGCGTGGCGATGGGCACCGTGTACCTTCCTGCCCTGCCACACCTGCGTGCCCTGCTCTCCTAGCATGGCTGGCACAGGCCCGTCCTGAGGAACGGTGGACTGAATGAGGGTGAATGAGTGAGCGAAGGGAGTGGGTGCGAGTGGGCAGGAGTGGGGAAGAGGGGAGAAGGCCGCCTGACCAAAGATCCCCCACCAACCCCTTGCCCTCTAGACCTTGGTGTTCGGGCCCAGTACCTCCTTGTCCTTCTCTGCCGTGCGCTGCGACTTCCGGTTCAGGTCCTGGAACATGTCCTGGTGCCTCTTCCAGGTGTGCATGATCTTCTGCAGGTGGCAGGGGTCGGGGTTGGGGGCTGGCAGTGAGTCCTGAGCCAGGAGGGGGGGTCCCCCCAACCTGTCTGCCCTGCCCATCCTGCCCTGGCCCCTGGAGACTTGGCCCTCAGACCTCCCAGCTCCTACCTCCTCCTCTCCTTGCCTGCTGGAGTGCCCAGGGCCAACTGGCCGCCTGGCCGTGGAGCTCAGAGCAGGTCTGGCCCTAAGTGTCTGGGGAGGCAGCTTCAGGACCCACCTAGAAGTCCAGTTCTGCATATCGCGACTTACCATCACCGCAGGGATAAGGGGCTTGTGAGTATCTGCAAAGTGCTCCCTGAAGTCTCCCAGACCACAAGTGCAGGCCTCCCCTTGCCCGAGAGTGGACACCAGAGTCCCCCTGACCCTTCGCCTGCCTTCGGGAAACCTGGGGACTTGTGTTCGGGGTGCATGCCAGGTGCCCAGGCTCCAGTGCAGGCTCCCTTCCCTGGAGACACGGGGAGCCCAGCCGAGGGCTGGGGGCACAGGGTGGGGTCCCTGGGCCTGTAGGAAAGCAGTCAGAAGCTGAGGCCCCAGGGGACAGGGACAGGTGGTGGGTGTGGCTCCCAGGGCAGTGCCCTCCTCAGGCCAGTCTGAGGTCCTCCTGGGCCAGGTGAGCCACAGAAGCACTCACCCTCCTCCCCTTCCAGCTCAAAGAGGTCTGCCTGCCCCTGGGCCACCCCCCACATAAGGCAGCTCCCCCAGCTACACACTGGGTATCAGTGACCAGCACCAGGACTGGGCAAGGGTCTGGCTTGGCCTGCCCAGGACATGCTCGCTGGGGCCAGGGAGACTTGGACACAGGGCCATGTGCTGGGCACACACAGGGGCTCAGAAAGGGATGACACATATGTCAAGGGCACATCTGTCACCTCCTGCACCTGTCCCCAACCCCCTAGCCTGGCTTGAAGCTGGGAAGATGGAAGGATGTGGGAAGCGTTCACCCTCAAGACACCCCAGGCTGCCTGGATCCGTGGAGGCAGTGTAGAGTTCCCCAGCTGTAATTGTCCCTCGACGCCATTGTCAGACGCCCTCTGTTGTTGCTGGTACTAGGTGCTGATGTGGCCATGTTCACCTGCCCCCACAGGACAGTGGGCCACGGAGCTCTGCCCCATCCACCTCAAGGAGCGATCGGCCTTGCTGGAACTGACGCGTGTGCTTGGGAAATTGAGTCTCGCTGTAGAACACAGACCCACGACGTCGTGACAGGACAAGGGCAGAAAGTGGAGGACCCCAAAGTTGGGTAGCAAGACAAGATGAGCGAGGTGAGAGCTGTTAAAAGGCAGAGACTCTCAGACAGTTGTTTGTGAGGCCCAGCTACATGTGCTGACCAGAGGTAAAGCATCTGAAGAGCTCCCTCAGGGTTGGAGTTCCTGCCTGTCGACTCCTCCGCATTCCACGTGACCTCACCTGTCCTGACGCTCCAGGCCTTTCATCCTCAGGGCTCATCATTGGCCCCCCTGCTCCCTGGGTGGCTTAGAAGCATCTTTTGGTCACTCCAGATGGGACGCGTTGGTTATTGCGATCCCTTGTCAGTCACCTCCTCTCTGCAAGTCAGGAAGGATGCTCCTTCCTCAGTTATCTCCCTTGCAGGAGGAGGTAACTGGCTACACAGTTGCTGCTTTCAGAGACTCTGAGAGCAGCTGCACGCAGCCCTCTGCCGGGATTGCAGCCCGTCCCTGCACCTCCTGTCCCCAGGCTCCTGGGGCCCCTGTACTGACAACCCAAAGTAAGTGACTGAAGCAAACATCTCAATCGGTGGAGGTTTATTCCGCCAAAGATTGAGGACACGACGGGGGAAAACACAAGCCACAGCCACAGATGCAGCTGTGACTGTTTTCTCCATAGAGGGATTTGGGGACGTCAGTATTTAAGGGGAGAGGCCCACAGAAAGAAAGAGGAGGAGGGGATGGGCAGGGAGGCAAATGGTTACGTTCGTGTGAGGCTCGGGAAAGCTACATTTTACGTAAGATAAGGGGAGTGTTTGAAAAGAAAAAGGGAAAAAAGGAAGAATCGGTTATGTCCATGTCCCTCCCAGGTGGAAGAATGATGGATCTTGTCTCTGTTCTGCACCCGGAAAGACAAACCTGTAATCAACATTATTAGTGTGGAATGAACAGACTCTAGCTTTAGGAGCTAGACTCAGCCTGCAGAGGTAAAGTTACAGTTTGCATTGTCTTGTTTATGAAAGTCCAGCAAGGAATTTCCTTATGAATGACCTTTGGGGCAGTTCTTGTAGAGGCCAGAGGCCTTTTGCCTCTCCCTGGGGGATCCGGCTAATGCACGTTGTTAGGAACAACTGTTCATTTGGAAGGGGGTGTTGCAAGACTCAGCCTCCAGGCTTGACCTTTCCTTTTACATAAGGAGTTTGCAGGGGGCCGGTGGTCCTGAGATTTTTTTTTTCCCTTTCCAGTACACAGAGCATAGTATCAGGACTGAGCTCTGTTTAAGTGCCTTTGGCCTATTCTCTGCTGGACCTATATGCAAGACTGAATTTCCCTTGAAATAAATAAAGGGAGCATGATCAGCGAAAGGAGTCATCAGAGTCAGATCATTAGCTGAAGCTGTCTGGGTCAACAATCGCTTACTACAAATGGGAAAACTGAGACCCAAAGAGGGAGAGGGATTTGTTTAAGGACACACAGCATGTTAACATAACCCCAAATGTAGTCATTGAAATACTGACTTCATAAACTCTGCAGTGAGTGCGTACACTCTAAACACATATTTTGACTTTTTGCTTTACTTTCTTCTTTTGATACTATCTTTAGCTTAAAAGTTTTCTTACCAAAATATATTTAGTCTGTAATGAAACTTTGTCATTTGCCATAAATTGAAGATGACCCATAAAATGAAATGGAATGGAAAAATGTTCTTAGAAATTGTTGTCATTCTGAACTATGAATTTGAGGCCTCTTCTTTCTCTGTTAAAAAGGGGTATTTGGAAGTGTTAACAAGGTGTTAGAGACTTACCAGCACCTCCCTGAGACCTTCTCCTTTGTATAATCAGAAGGACAGCAAGAGAAATGAAAAAGGAGGGACCTTCCTCTCCCTGCCCCTCCGTGTTATTTACTGTGCTTCTGGGCACATCTCCTCAAACGATGCCAGGGACTTTGTCTCAGGTGTACTAGGGGCCCCACAGGACTTGTCCTAACCCCCTCCCAAGTCTCTGCTCCATCTGCAAAATGGGATAATAATACCTACCGCCAAGGGATGTTGGAAGCCATGTAATTAAATTAGGTACCGTGGCATATTCTGTGTCTGGTGAAGGCTGCTCTCTGCTGCCAAGATGGAGCTTTGTGTTGTGTCCCCACCCGGCAAAGGTGGAAAAGACCAACGCTGTGTCCTCGCATGGCAGAAGAGATGGAAGGGCCTGGAAGCTCTCTGAAGCCTCTTTTATGAGGGCACCAATCCCATGGTGAGGGCAGAGCCTTCACGTTCTTGCTAATCACCTCCCAAAGGCCCCACCTCTCAATACCATCGCCTTGGACTTTAAGTTCCAGTATATAAATTGTGGAGGGACACCAACAATCAGCACAGCACTGGGCTCATCGTGGCAGCCTCGCCTCCTGCCTGCCGACTCCCTAGCAGGGGCCCCGTCGCCCGCAGTGTGCACTGTGGGTGCCATGCACACAGCCGTGGCTACAGGAACCCTGCGGGGGACCCTGTGCCACCTGCCCCTTCTGCAGCTGGGAAGATTGGGGCTGGAGACAGGCTCTTCCCTCACACCCTCGGGAACAGCATCACAGCCAAGAGCTTAGCAGGGGTCCGAGAGCATATCTGAGATGGGGAATGGGGGAGGGAGGGAAGAAAACCACATTGACACGTCAAAATGAATACATGTTTAATTAAATGCCCAGAGAACATAATCTGAGTCAACCAGTCAAATGCATCTCAACTCCTCACTTGTATAGTTATACATAAATTCCATTTAATGAGGCATGTGGGTGCCTTCTAATGTGTTTGATGTGACATAGTGTGGAAATGCCAATCCAGAACTTGGCACAGAAGTCTTAAAATAGCTCTGCCCACAAAAAGGATGGGTTGGCCAAAGAGCCCTCATTCATTCATTCAATGAGCACTAATGCGGCTGTGAAGCTGGCAGAGCCCAGGTGAGGGGCCCCTGACCTTCCCTCTGGCCCTCACTTGTTGGTGTCCTGTCCTGTACTTGATCTCTCCCTCCATCTCCCCCTGGGCAGGGTCCCTCTTTGCATACATGGGGAAACTGAGGCCCAGAAAGGGCCCGGCAGGCCTGAAGTCACGTAGAGATTGAGCTGGTGGCAGAGCAGGGATTAGCACCCAGATGGCCCCGCCATGCCCTTCTGCAAGCAGCAAGCCGGCATCCCCAGGGACCATCCCTGGCTCCTCACGGATATTCACGCGGCTGCCCCAGGGCCTCCCCTTCCAGAAGTCTGCAAGGAAACTCATCATGGAGTCTTGTGGCACCTACTGCTTTTCTAAGTAAGAGAACACAGTCATTCTAATTTTAACTCACTCTCTACTACTGCTCTCCCCCTCCCCTTCCCCTTCATTTCTTTAAGGGACATTTTTGCCTCGGGTGAGCATGGAGCCGCCCTGGCTCTCTTGCCTGTTGCTTGGGATGAGTCATCTGTTGGAGGGCTCTTTTAAGCCTGAGTGTTGCTTACCCTGGGTCCCTTGACAGACACTCCCCCATTAAGCAAAGATCACCCACCCAGGAGCACGTGGACCAGGCAAGAGGCAGGAGGGCTCAGCCCGTGTTGACCGAGACCCTTAGAATAAAGTCCTGCCACCTCCCCGGACCTCCCGGGCCCTGTCCTGTGACTGACTCATCTCCCCCCACCCTGCCCTCCACACCTAGGGCTGCCGATAAAACACAGGACACCCAGTCACACTGGACTTTCAGATAAACAACAAGTGACCTTTTCAGTGCAACTTCTGGCACTTAGCAGGGCCTCTGACACCATTTGTGTCTTCCTTTTCCACGCCCCACTAGAATGCCAGCTGCGTGAGGGGAGCTGGGCCCGCCGTGCAGGGGCGGCGCGTGGCAGCTGTTGGGCACACGCTTGTCCGATGTTGCTTAGTATGTACAAGCGCCCCTGCAAGACAGGTTTCCACGTGCCCACCCTGCAGCCGAGGAAACAGGTCAGAGAGGCGAGTGACCTGCCTGAGGTCTCCCGCTGGCCCTTCCTGCGCTGCACCGCGTTGCCCACACGTGAGCGGTCACCGTGTCCACCGCGCCTTGGCGTGACGGGCTGGGGTGGGAGGGGAGCGGGCACCGGAAGGGGTAGTTTCTGGCCAGCGGATGAGGCTGGGCCTTAGAGGGGTCTCCGAGAGCACAAGACCAAGGGCAGGAGCCAGGGTTTCCCCGCAGGTGGTCCATGTACCACTGCAGAGGTACAGTGTCGCAGGATATCCTGTGGACAGTGCTTTTGTAAGGTTAATGGTTACGGGTTTGTTTCAATACGAATTAGAAACAATTTTTGACAAGTCAGAAAACTTGTGATTTTTGTGGATATGATTGCTTAGGACAAAGCCAAGTTCAAAATAAATCAATTTAAAGGGAAAGATTAAGAACACAGAATGTCCATGAACGCAGTAGGTGCCATAGAGACGATGACAATCTTGGTAATAACATTAGCAGCATTAACACTAGTAACGATGTCAGCTCTTCTCGATCGAATAAGTTCTCTCCACCTGCTGCGCATTCTTCCAAGTCCTTTCCGTTAATTAACTCATCGAATCCTCAGATTACCCAGAATGATGGAGCCACTACTATCCTCCATTTCCCAGGTGAGGAAACAGAGGCACAGAGAGGTCAGGCAACTTGCTCGTGGTCACACAGCTTAGGAGGAGCAGAGGCAGGATTGGCACACAGGCTTCCGGCTCCTGTAGATAGAAAACAGTGGCCTGGTCCAGCTCCTCCCTTTACTCAACTTAATGTTCACGACAGACCTGCCAAAGGCCCACCCTGGCCACGAAGCCTCCACACTCTCCTGACCTCAGCCTTGCCCTCCCTGCCACCACTGCCACCCAGCACGCACACAGCAGGCCCTCTGCCTGCTCGTCTTTGTGCGTGCTCTTCCCTCTTCTGGGAACTCTGCCCTCTTTCCCTCTTACTGCTCCTTCGAGATGCCTTAGCCGGCCTTGATCCAGGATGCCTCTTCCAGGGAGTCCTCCCTGATCATCCCCTCCTCTCCACCAGAGGGGGGCCTTGTCTGAGCATCCCCAGGACTGTCCCCACGCTGGCCCTGGTGTGCGCCTGGGCTGTCTCCACACTGGACAGCGAGCTCTGGGAGGGTAGGGATGGGTTGGAGGCCTCCGGGACCTCAGACCCAGTGAGGTACGTGCAGGGATTGCAAGGACCACCAGCAGGGAACCTCAGCTGCTTTCATCCCTTCTGTCCTCAGAACAGCTTTGGTCTCTGTCCCAGGCTGTCCCTGGCCAACCTGAGTTGACACCTCTGATGTGGACTGGAGCAGAGACAGGCACAGAGTTGGGGTGGCTGCTTCCGGGAGGGGCTCGTGGGAAGTAAATCCAGGTTGGGATTTGGGCTCAGCGACTCTCAAGACCCACCCAGAGGAAAGTCGGTGCCCGCAGCTGGGAGGCCGTGCTGGGGAAGTCGTCGGCAAGCCCAGGCTTGTCTGCACCGGGATGTTCATTTCAATGTTGCTTAGGACACCAACACGCTGGGCACAAGCCACGCGCCTGTTCCCTGGGGATGGGTAAGTCGCCGTGCTCCCCGTGAGCGCCAGCGGCCTCTGTACCACTTGCCCTTGCTCTCTGCCTGCAGCGTCTCCCCGCCCGCCCCCCTGCGGCAACCACCGCCCACTCTTCCAGCGCCAGCCCAGTCCTCGCCTCCCTGAGAGACCCCCCTGACCAGGTCAAATCCCCCAGTAACACGGGACTTCCAGGAATTCGTCGCATTGGCAGTGCTCTGCGTACAGTGTGATTCTCGGTTTATCTTTGCCCCCGATTGGACTGTAATTGTTTTATTCCCCAGTGTGAACCCAGAACCTAGCACAGGGCCTGGCACACAGGAAGCACTTAATATTTGTTGAATCCATGAACGAGTCATGGACATAGACCTGTCCCTGCCGACATGGCAAGATGCCCTGGTGTCTTTACATGCATGAAGAACGTAGGTTACCAAGTCTCTCTAACTTACTGACATTTCTGTGAGGACAAGTTGTTTCTGTGTGCGTGTGTACAGGGAAAAACTTGGGAGAAAGAACCGCAAGAGAACGTGCAGTTGGCCATCAGGAAAGGGGCCGTAGGTGATGTCTCTTTTCTTCTTGCTTGTCTGTATTTTCTACTTCAATTAACTCAGATCACTCTGAGATTAGAGAAGTACACGAAGTCCCGGGGGTCCTGTTGAGAAGCAGGTTCTGATCGGCAGGTCCGGGGCTGCCGGAGCCTGCCTGCCTTCCCGGCCCGTGCGGCGCCTGGAGGGGGAGGGGCGAGCTGGAGGGGGACGGGAGGGGAAGTGAGATCTCAAGGCGAGAAGAGGCCTCTGCCAAGCTCCGTCAGGGTGATGGGCGAGTCCACGGGG
>CAUYSK010047662.1:0-17618 GCA_963575035.1 Avahi laniger | reverse complement strand
CCGCGCTCCGGCGCGCGCCTTTAAAATGGACCCGCTCCTGTCCCGGCTCCCCACCGCTCGGCAGTCTGTGCTACCGCTTTGCTCCGACTTCTGGCACTTCCCTGCCTGCGTGGGAGTGGGGTTTGGTGAAGGAAGAGTTGCCTTCCTGTGAGTCAGAACTCTCTGCCCGGGCCAGCCCGCCGCGGGTGCGGCTGACCCGCGCTGCACTTCCTTTTGTCCCACTCCCTCCGGGTGTTTCTATAGTTCTCCTTACTTTATCAGCGCCGCTGTTTGTCCCTCGCTGCTTCTTTGCAGCTTCGCAAAGCCGATCCTGTGGGAGAGCGCCTCACTCGCGTGTGGGTGTCCGTGTTCTTCACCTCCCGCCGTGGGAGCAGAGAGCCAGGAGGTCTCCCCTAATCCGCCATTTTTCTCCCCCTCTCAATAAAAATTCTTGAGAGAAAATGAAGATGGGAGGTATAGGAATGGTGTGCAGGCAAGAAAACACTTCTATTCTTCTGGATTTTGGGAGGCTGTCCCTTAGTACTTCACATTATTTTTATTGTTAGGCAAGATCACCCATGTTGTTTTTTCTCAATGGATTGAAATGGAAATTCTACTGAAATATAATGGGTCAAAATAGTATTTTCTCAATAATTGTTTACCCTTTTGCTCTGTAGCAATTCAATGTCTACTTTCTCTGTGGTTCTACTAATTACATACTGAGCTTTTAACTAGTCAGGGAACCAAGAGGTTCACTGTATCAGAGTTCGGGGGTTTTAATTTAAGAAAAAGTATGATTACTTTAACTCAGGTGCTCCCCTGCTGTGTATAACATCAGATTCTGGCTTCTGTGCCTGTGTTCTCTCTGCTCTCCTCATCTTTATTCCTTCCTGTTGGCTTCCAGAACACTTTACATGTAACTTTTTTATGGAATTTAGAAATTTTGACCTTGTATTCTAGTTATCTATTTAAATGTCTAATCTCTAAAGAGCAGCACAAATTGACTTCATCTCTTTATCCCCCAGAGTCTGCCTTAGAATCCATACTTAGAAAACGTCTATAAAATGTTACGTGAATAAATGGGATTTGGTTTACACAGGACGCTTCAGAAAAGATCTGTTACCTGATGAGGGAAGCATACTTTTACTTTCACAAATGAACCTCTACTTTTTACATAATAGCTATCTGGTAAAGAGAACCAGGATATTAGGATATAGGATTTTCTCCTGTTGAACTTTTCCCTTTAACACGTTCCCTTTACTTCTTTTCTGACAGATGATCTATCAGTTACACTTTTTGAGTTTATCATTCTTCATTTTTGGTAAATTCTCTGGTTGATTTCTTTTCAAAAGGAACCAATATTAGAACATGGGGATGAAATGATGAAAAAAGAGAGAGGAAAAGAACAGGGTGGAGAAAGAAAGTGTCCATTGATGCATGAAGCCTGGAAAGAGAGGCAGTGAACAGCCAGCTTTGTCAGCTCAATTTTGCATAGCTCTCAATTAAGTAAGTAGCTGAAATAGATAGGACAGGGTTATGATGTGTGAGGAGCAGAAAGGGAAATTTCTCTGTGTAAACATCTGACTTTAGATGTTCAGGGCCAATATTCTCAAAAATATGTCCTTGGATCTTGAAGGAGTCTAAGAGTATCAGCCTTGGTTCAATGCCATGTTCTCCTTGGATGATGACAGCAGCAAACACCTAAAGGGGCTTTGGGAGAGCTCAGGATCGGGAAGAGGTCTGGCTGGGGCTTAGATCCCAAATGCTGAAGTGGAGAGAAGCGGGGAGGAGATAATGACATGTACTTTGAGATTCTTACCTCCTACAAAACCCAGAGTGCTGCTGCACTTCAACTTTGATGCTATCTAGAGTTTTGAACAATGCTTTGCTATAGACCAGAGATTCTCAAATATTCAAATCCTGTGTCTCAGCAATCACTGTCAAGGGATTGAGCTCTCACCGTGATAGAAACCAAACCCTCCTATTTTTTCAGCCAAGGACATTGATGTGTTTACAGACACTTTGTCAGCATATTTATGATTTTTGGTGAGTTTCAAGAGTATGATCAATTGCAGAAAGGTTATTGGACATAAATGCGATTGCTACAGAACATCAGAGTAATTTGTTAATAGGCAGGGGAACCATAATTGGGAGAAACATGGGATGTGCATGCTTATTCCTAGTGGGCTGAAAGGTCACAGATGGAAATGGGGTGGAGTTCAAGGGGAGTGGGCAGGAGACAACATGTGATACTTGCAGATGGGCAAGAATGTTGAAAGAGGGCCAATGATGAGTAATGAAAAGGTGATAATGAAAAAGTGGTGAGTCAGTGCTCAGGTGCTGCCATGGACTCTCAGGGTGGCCTTGGGAAAGTTAGCTAAATTCTCTGGAATCCATTTCCCTCTTGTAAAATGGAAGAGGTAATGCTAGTGCCTGGGATGTAGTAAGAGCTTAATAAATATCACCTAATATTATTACTGTTTTTAACTTTTCTGAAAATCTACCTTTCTGCTACTATATATCTAAATTCAGTAAATATAGTTGAGTCTGAGCCCCATTCCAAGGGAGGTTTATTGCTTAAATATAAAAATAACATAATAAAGATGGTTTAACCTCCAAGAAACTCTTATCGCAAAGGACCGGAAGACAGATCCCCAGCAAGTTCCAGCCTGGTTTCTTTGTAATTTCAAAGAGGAATGAAAATTACTTACTCTTGGTAATTAAATTGAAAAATTGAATATTTTTCAGTTCTAAATGTCTTTTAGAATTCACAGATTGTTTAATCTTGATGAAATATTTTTTAATTGTGGGGTTATAATGATTGATTTAAATGGCTCTCCTTATTGACTATGAACTTTGTTAGGGCAAAGACTATGTCATCTTCATCTCTGGTGTCTGACACTTGGCATTGCCAAGATTGGTGTAAAGTACGCACTCCGTGAGCACATTGGGCATAAGTGCAATCTTTCAGGTTTTCAACTTATGGTGCTTTCATGTGTCTTAGTCCTAAAAGAATTCAGACTAAGCCTAAGGGAAATTTAAAGATGATCTAAAAGATATGATAAAAATTTACAGATGTTTCCTATTAATTCTCAGCTAGATTTTATAAAGTGTCAATTTGGAGATTATGAATTTAAGAACATCAAGTTTGGCATACAATGGCATAACTGGAAGTGTAGGGACTGTGAGCAATAGTTTTAGAATTGCCCTCTGAACCCCACAATGGATCACTCTCATTGGGAAGTGAAGGCTAGCCTTAGTAATAGAGATTGAAGGAATCAATTAGGGAAAGAGCTCCAGACAGGACAGGCAGAAGAAAAGCAGGAGTACTTTCCCTATGAATCTTTCATTAGAGCTCCTTTTCCCCATCTCAGGGGTTAGTGTTTCTTATACAAATTGATTTCTCTGTTTAATATTAGAACATACTTTGGGAATAATGAAAAACATTAAGTCCTGCAGGATGATTGAATTCTACTTAAAATCTTAAAAATCTTGTTTGCCAGCTGGATATCTACGGGCTTATTTGCTAGGTTTTGTCGTCTAGCTATTGTGGCTAGCAAAGATAATGTGCACATTTGAGCAGCAGAGATTTCACATCAATTTTCCTTTTTAGGAAGTGAAGTCCTACAGGGATGTCATATTCTTTTAAAGGAAATTAATTGTAGGGGTGAAGGGAAACTTGCCCTTTCCCCCAAAAGTTCGCCAAAAGATCAACTCATAATTAAGGCAGATTAATAAAAGAAATGTTTGTTTACCAATACCATGAGCATGGAGAGAGTCACGTAGTGATTATCCAATATCCCAATGAAGTTCAAATATTTTTATACACACTTTTTAGAGGGGAGAGGGAAAATGAGGAGCATAGGTAGCTAAGGGGTTGCTAGGAAGGATGAATGGATGGGGGAAACAGATTGACTTGTAAATTAACCTGAGAGATAGGTGTTATATTTTAAATGATTTGGGCTAGGTCTGGTTGCATTATTGGTCTTCTTTCCTGCAATATATTGAGATAACAGGGAAAAGAAGGGAAGTCAATTGCCCCCTTTGATCTTTTGATAAGGTCAATCTGGTTTATGGAGAGAGAGGGAAAGCCCCCTCCAATGCTTTGTTGATCTTGAGGGGCCTGCAATTCAAAATATTCTTTATACCAAGGAGTCATATTTTGGGGTAAAATTTCCTGAGCTCCTTCATTCCCCCTGTCTGGAACTTCCCTAGAAGTTTCACACATTAAAATCTTGGAACGAGAGATCAGGTTAGTAGTCAAGTAACAGGAGGTCTGAAAAGGGAGAGAAAAACATAAATTAGAATGAGAATAAATAAATAGAAAAGAACAGATTTAGGCATATTACCCCACACCCCATTAAACCAATCTCCCATTCTTGAAAATAGGTCTTCATTAACCTGATGGAGAATATTTATCTTGTCTTTTAAGAAGTGTAGATCAGTCTCTGCTGGCCCTGAGTGGCAAACATTTTTGCCAATAAATCACGCAAGCTCCTCCATGTTAGGCTGTCGGGGCATCCAGGAGGCAGCAGTTTTCCAAATACAACAGAGGCCAGGCTGTTGACTTCTAACTGAGGTGCTCCCAATGCTTCCCTGGTGATATTGAAGTCTTGTTCTGTTACCATGGAGAGATTCAAAACTGTCTTTTCAATCTCATGAGTTCTAAATGTCAGGCAAAGAATCTGGAGCACCAAAAAGAGCTTAGAATTGTGATATATAAGTGGGTTTTTTAAATAATATCATGCCTAGTATGTTTGCTTGGTACCGCTTTATGAACAAAAGGGCCCAAGTTTTCAATCTGGCTGGCATTTAAAGTGGAGTACCTGGTAACAAAGCGTGTCAGATAACTAAGTCCACAGCATCCAGACCATGTAGATGGGTGCCACTTGTATACTTTATTACCATACACAATAAAAGAACCAATGTAATTTATAGTTAGGGTCAGGTTGGAACCTGTGACCTCCCAATCTGGAGTTTGCCGTGCCTCTTCTTCCTCATTGGCGCTTCCATATCTCTAGTGTCCCTGTGTCCCTGCCAGTCTATGGGAACAGAAAAGATTACAAAATATTTGATATTAAAGGCCTTTGGTCCAGTTCTGGCAGTTATATGGCATGGTTTTGTCATCTAACCAAGTCAGTCGAGAACTTTGGTCTGTCCATATATAATCTTTAGTGTCCGGCAACTTAACAAGGGGAGTGAGTAAACTACTCCCACTTGCACAGGCATGGCTTATGAGCCATTCATAACATCTGGTGATTTGACAGTCATTGACCATCTAAGAGGTGCAAGAATTCCATCCGTGGAATCCAACCTTAGATTCTGATCACAATATTGTCCTAGTATGTCACCCAGAAAAGATCCAGCATTATCCGTGTTTTCAATGCAGGGAGAACAATTCCTTTTCAGGGATGTTACTTGAGCAAAAGACGGTTTTTGAACTTCCACAGAGAGTTTTCTGTGTCCGGTTGACTCACCAACAGAAGAAGCAGCATGATGTTCCTTCTTAGTTGTAGGTGCTACTACATCTTGTCATACATACATCTTCTGGACTGGTTCTACAAGGCACTGACATTGGCAGACCTAAGAATGAGGTCAGGTTCCTTTACATGGTCTAGATGTTGGCATAACCACCAATTAGATTGATTAGTCAGTGTGGCCAGGGTTTGAAAGAGCGGTACAAAGGGATGCCGGGTCTGTGCCTGATCTGCTGGAAAAACAATAAGGGATAGTAAGAGTAAGCATAGTTTGAAAGACTCATAGTGGAAGATTAAAGGGAGAATGGGATATGTTGAGGCTATCTCCACTCAGCTTCTAACACGCAGTCCTCAAAGAGGGAGGTATAAAAGAAGAAGTGTTTAAAAAAGACCATTGGGGGATGTTAAAAAACAAAAGGAATTTATTGATGAAAAGTGAGGTTTCGGTATCCAACATCTTTGGAAAAAGCTTTCTGCTTCGTGAAGATGTCTGCTTCAGGGGCCTGGGAACTGACCCTGGAAATCCTTACTTTCAGGTCACCCATAGGGATCATCCTCCAATTATCTCAGTGTAGTTTGGTATGGCTTGTGTGAATCCAGGAGGATTTTTCTTTTATTTTTATGGCTGCATAGGTAGTTAACAGTACTTTATAAGGGTCTTCCCAGTGAGGTATGGCACATGTCTTCTTCTAAAACTTTGATGTACACATGATCTCTTGGTCAAACAGGATGACAAGGCCTGTCAGTTGGCAGAGGTCATGCTCCTTTCACCTGTTAATGATATGTTCCAAGCATTTTAGTTAGCATCTGTATGTAGCTACTCATGGTATCGATTTGTTCACTTAAATCCCCATAGTGTTCAGTCAGTCCAGGAATAGAAGGTTTATAGGTATCAGTAGGCATGGGGTGACAGAACACTATTTCAAAAGGGGGTTAAACCATGTCTCCTAATTGGAGCATTCTGGATTTTTGTAAGAGCCAAAGGTAATGTCTCTGGCCATTTAAGTTCAGTGTATTGACAGACTTTTCTCAAAGTCCTTTTTATTTCTTGATTTATGCATTCCACTTGCCCTGAGTATTGGGGATGATATGAGGTATGAAATTTTAATGATTACCCCAGAGCCTGTGTAAGCAAGTGGTTTAAAATGAGTCCCTTGATCTGACTGAAGTGAGGAATAATCTCAGTTACTAATTTCTTTACCACTGGTGTAGCATAAGGACACGTAGTTGGGTAGTAATTAGACTATCCATAAATCATGTAAACAAGAACCAAACCATGAGAAAAGCCTAAAGCCGGAGGTAAATGTATAAAATCAATTTGGAGTGGAAAAAGGGATAGCCTGAGCTTTTGGGGCCAGTTTCCTCCAAGAGATTTGGTGATATTTACAGGTAGTGCACTAGGAAACAATTTTCTCAGAGATATTTTAGATCTCAGGGCAATACCAATCATATATATATCTATTTTTCTTAATTATCTCCCGTTCGCATGTATCTCCCGTGTGATGAGAGATAAGTACAAGTCAAAAAGTTAAAAGGGGCCACAGGAACCCTGTTTGGACCAATATACAATCTATCTGATATTGTAGGTCCATTGGCAATAGGTGTGTCAGCAGAAATTAAGAAAAGAGATTTCCAAATTGTGTCAACTGCGTGGCAAACTCCAAAGGCATATTTGGAGTCTGTGTAAGTAGTGACAGCCAATGTGCAAGCTCTACTGAGGACTGTAACAAAATTGACTCAATGCATTTTGGAATAAGCTTGAGTGCCCTGAGATATTTCATGTCCTAAGTAAGTGACAGTTGTCTGTACCCCTGTAGTCCAGACTTAGAGGCTTTATGGTCTCATTCAACTAGAGTCTTTAAAAGAATGCGTCTAAGAGAGCACAGAGAGCACCCTATTTACAGAGTAAAATATCATCAACGTACTGAGCAACTACTGAATAAGAGTGGATCTCTGGGTAAAGGTTATAGAGTCTAAATTAGTTTAGAGAGTGAGAGAATATTGAAGGAGATTCACAGTATCTCTGAGGTATTCAGGTCCCTGTTAACTATCTCCCTCTGAAGGTGAATGTAGAGAGAAATTGTGAATCATGGTGCAACAGAATCGAAAAGAAAGTTGAGCAGAGGTCAATTACTGTATTCTTAAAGTCACAGGAATTAAAAAGCATTTGAGTTAGTTTCTATCTTCTTAATAAAATATTTTGTTTTAGCACTTGCTATTTTTAAGCTAATTAGAGCTCTTTTTATATAATTTGGTAGTAAAATATAACATACAAATGACATATATAGACACATAGACATATAGACATACAGACAGAGGCAGTTCTAATAGCCCTTTTAATAATTTTTATTTGCCATCTCTTCAATATTACTATTTTATTTTATTCATACTATCAATCTTTTAATTACCTATTTTATTGTTTTAATCAATTACTAGCTAGGCAAAATTTTTCCTTTAGTAATATTTTGCCATTTTGGTGTTTGTTGCTTCCAGGGCCTAATATTTATATGTATATGTATAGACATAGCTAGAAAGTAGAATACTCAGTTTTTCATAAATTAAGGATCTTGTTTTTGCTTTAAATCTTGACTTCGGCTCTCAGATCTCCACGATCAACTTAGTCAATGATTTTTCCTTACCCAAGAGCACAAGAAAAAAGAACAGAAGGATAGAACACAGAAATCTCTGAGAATTTCTGAAGGCTGGGATTTGCCCCCCCCTGTAGTATTATTATTTACAGTTAGTTTCTGTCTGACCTGGTCAGACATTTGAGGCCTCTAACTGGAATCTAATTTAATTAATTATCAGATCCAATCTGATCCCAGACCTAGTTTAGTTTCTATTGCAACTTCTGAACCCAGTTAGGATAAAAAATTTTCTCAAACTCAGAAAGCTCAAAACACAAATCTGTGGCACTTTGGAATCTGAGAGAGAACTTACCCATAAGCCTCAGTTGCAATGAGAGAACAAAATGCAACAGGTCCGGCAGGTACCTCACTTGGGCTCTCTGTACTCCTGGGGTCTCCGGGAACTCTATCTCAGAACCCACTTTTGATAAAAATTAAGTTTAACAGAGTTTAATTGAACAAAGAGCAATTCACAAATTGGGCAGCTGAGCTAGAACAGGTTCAGAGAGACTCTAATGCTGAGAAGATTTAAGGGCAGAAAAGAGAAAGTGACATACAGAAAATAGAAACAGCTGGATTGGTTATAGCTCAGTATTTGCCTTACTTAAATATAGTTTGAACTGTTGGTCACCTTTTATTGATCAAAACTCTGTGATCCACAAAGAGGAAGGAGTAGAAAGGAGAGAAGATGAATGAAGCAAACTTTAGCCAGGACAAACAGCTGACATTTTGCTTTTGAACTTTTAAAGTATCCTTTTAAGTGAAACCAATAAGCCTTAACCAAGGCTACAACTTAATCAAAGAAGCCAAAGTTGTCTTTAAAGAGGTAGAGAATAGTTTTTATAAGATCTAGAAAAGCCACAAAAGCAACTCGAAGAAAGAAAAGTTTCACAAATCATAAATAAGATGTTAACCCACAATTTTGTCCAGTCATATTTTCTAGGGTTCCAGCTTTTCAGCTGACCATTCATGCCTAAAAGCCCCGTATGTCTCTACAGAATATAGGAAAGCAAAAGCTGTGTTCAGAAGGGGAGAGAATCAATGAATGGCAAAAGTTATACAAATACCAAACCAGAGCAGGCTCATTCCCATGTACTGGGAATCAAACCCAGGCTGTTGAGGTGAAAGTACAGAACTTTAACCATTAGGCCACAAGGCAAATTGGCCTGTGCCATTATTCCCACGGGAGCATTGTTCAAAGGATTTTTTTTATCTTTGTTTTAGATCAGATATGCACTCTTCAATTTTGTCAAGAGAATTTTTAAGGCTAGCCACAACATTATGTGTCTTTTTAAATCTAATTTCTCTATTAACACAAATAAGGCAATTGTTTCAAATACTAAGAGATCTCTAACATTTATTTTTAAGAAAATTTAGCAGCCTTTTAACTTAAAGGATTCATCTTTTGCCCATTAATCTCAATGGTATATTTATTCCCAAAGTGACTCAATCCAATGCCTCTTCATAGAAAACCCAGGTGGTAATTTTCCAGGTTTAGCCTGGAGAGGGCACAGAGAAGGCAGTTTCCAATATTCCCAAAAATTCACTCTCAGAAATAGATAAGATAAAAGGCTATTTCTGAGAGGAGAGGGAATCAAATGATGTGAATATTCATATCGAAAAGTACCAAAAAGTATACCAATACCGGAGTTGCTCGCAAAACTAGTCACTCATAAAAACTTTTCTCTCATTAATCTTAAATTTGGAAAGGACAATGATCTTTTACCATCTGCTCAACCGGACCCCACAGAGAGGGAAACCAGGAGTCTGGCTGTTAAGTATGATATCTTACCATGTTGCTGGCTAGTCAGAGTTCTGATTTTCTTCACTGTGGCTTTCAGGAGAGCAGAGCAGCTTTGAGATCCTGCCAGTAACACCAAACTGTTGGAGTGAGGGGAAACTTCCCCTTTCCCACTGAAAGCTTGCTGAAAGATCAACTCACAATTAAGGCAAATTAATAAAAGAAATGTTTGTTTACCGATACCATGAGCATGGGGAGAGTCACGTAGTGATTACCCATTATCCCAATGAAGTTCAGATATTTTTATACACAATTTTTAGAGGGGAGGGGAAAAAATCAAGAATATAGGTAACTAAGGGGTTGCTAGGAAGGATGAATAGATGGGGAAACAGATTGACTTATAAATTAACCTTAGAGACAGGTACTATGCTTTGAATGATTCAGGCTAGATCTGGTTGCATTCTTGATCTTCTTTCCTGCAATATATTTAGATAACAAGGAAAGGAAGGGAAGTCAGTTGCCCACTTTGATCTTTTAATTAGGTCAGTCTGGTTCATGGAGAGAGAGGGAAAGCTTCCTCCACTGCTTTGTTGATCTTGAGGGGCCTGCAATTCAAAATATTCTTTATACCAAGGAGTCGTATTTTGGGGTGAAATTTCCTGAGCTCCCTCAAAATCAAACTGATGCTGAACTTCCCTTTGCCTCTTGGGGATGGAGGTAGCCCTGGACAGTTATAGATAGCATGAAACAACACTTTAACTAGATGCAACAAATTTGGAATTCATTTATCTTGTAAATGCTTCCATAGGCCATTATCCATACTCTAACCCTTTGAAATGGCTTTAGACATGATGAGGGTGGTAAGCCCCACACAGAATTCACTTTGGAAATTAAATAGCTGGATTTCTCTGGACGCATTTCTTCTCTAAAATCCTAGGACTCCTAGGGACTACATCTCTTTAATTTTTGTATTCTAAATTCTCATTTTCTCTCTTTTGTCATCTGAGCATATAGGACCATATTCTGTCACTGCAAACTTTGCAAAAAGAAGGGAGAGCTGTTACCGTCAAATAATTTGTACCGAATTCTCTATGTCATCTTGTGTACTCATGCACATTTAATTGGATTGAATAAATATTCAGTGCTTTGTGTATATGGTGAACAGTTTGAGATGTTTTAGGGTGTAGAAAGTTGCATAAGACTTCCCTGATCTGAAGAAGCATATATTACAGTGGAAGAATAAAATAAATACACATAAAGGGCAAGGTTCGGAATAAGGGTCTTCAAAGGAAAGACTTAGGGGGATTCCAGAAAGACTTCTTAGAAACAGTGGCATAGTTATGTTTCTGGCAGTCTAATGTACTTTTTAACCCTGATACCAGACTCCGTATTCAAATCTTGCTAGCTGGTGATCTTGGGCTACTTTTCTGTGTCTCAGTTTTCTCGTCTATAAAGTGAAGATGACAACATCACAGCATACCTCATAGAGATATTGAGAGTATCAGAATCACATGTTACTTGCTGTAGAGTGCTTCTAGCAGGGCCTCTTCATTAGCCTGGAATAGTAGGGGATCCAGAGGAGGGCTTTAGAAGGAAGGACAGGACCAACTCAATGCATTATATCGTGTTGGCTGCTACATGAGGATGGACTACAGGGGGGCAAGTGTGGAGACCATGGAAGAGGAAATAGTTGCAGGAATTGAGGTGAAAGGGCCTGAGCTTGAGGCCTAGTGTTGAGGATTGGCAGGAGCAGGCAGGTGTGAGCCACAGTGCAGAGATGTGATCCATGGGCAGGCTGGGGTTGCTGGTCAGATGGACCCAAATAAAGGCAGATAAGGAAGAGATATTATGAAAGTTGACTTGGCAACCTTCATTTGTATGATATACTGGTGATGCTGATGCTTGAAGAGTTTTGTCATATAACTGGAATTTTCTCTGCTAATATCCTGATACATAAGAAGACCCAACTTTCTGCTCCTTTCAGAGGATTGCTATGCAATGAATATGAAAATTTAATTCTGCAGAACTTATGTTGTTTCAACCAAGATAGGGGAATGTTCAGTTCTGTTGATAAATAAGGAAGGGAAAGGAACAAACTTCAAATCGCCTTTCTGCTGCTGATCAGCAGAATTCCTACATGGCCTTGGGATTTTGGAAGACAGGGTTGTAGAAGGGACACTCAGTTTGACCATGGAAGAGGAAGCAGATTACTTAGGAACTTTGTGTACAACACAAGCAAAGGTTGGGAGACAGGATGTAGAAGACTGCATCCAAGAGGGTGGCTAGAAAGTTTTCCTGGGCAAGAGTGGATATGATGCCTGTTGCAAATCTAATGTAACTTAGGTGATGTTCAGAGAGCATGGTGGTCATGGACTGGATTCATAAGTTTCACATTTATTCATATGCTGTCTTCCGTATGCATTGGGTCTCCAAAATATAGAGCTTTCAGAGTAATCATCTCAGAGTTTAATAACAGAAAAAGAAAGTGGGTAGTGTAGCAACATCGGCAAAACTCATTTCCCTGAGGTTTGAAAAGTATTACAGAGGAGATGATGAGGCAAATGTGTACAGACTGTTTTATTTGAATCTCAGTGCTGGCAGGTACTAGCTGTGTAACTTTAGACAAGCTACTTAAACTTTGAGTCTCAGTACTCTCATGTGGGAAATGAGAGTAACAGCACCTATCAAACAGGACCATAGTGAGGATTAAATGATGATTTGTGACATACACAGGCCCTAGCATGTATGTAGTAAGCTCCAAAAATGGTGGTTATTAAGGCTCTACCTCTACTACCACTGTCCTGCTGCATGCCTTCACCCTTTACCAGCTGAACTACTTGGGTCTTTTAACTCAGTGCTTCTCAAAGATTAATGTGCATAGACGTGGCCTAGAGAACTTGTTACCATGATGATTCTGATTCTGCAGACTGGTGCAATCCTAGAATTTGCTCCCAGGTAAGACCAATGCTTCTGGGCTAGGGACCACACACTTTAAATATTATAGCAGGAGTCTAATTGGCATTCCTTTCTTCAGCCTCAACTTCTTTCTAGCAATTTACTCCACTCCCACCGTGATCCTTATAAAACGCCAATTATATCTTTATAAAATATCAGTCGAAGCCATAGCATTCACTAGTGTCCTTGGGGAACATCAGGGCAGATTCAAGTTTACACTACTCAGCTGAATATCAAGAGTTCTTTGCTTCTGGCCCCAAGCTACCTTACTAGATGTTCTAGATTTCAGTCACACTGCTGGGCAGGCCTTGCACTTTATTTTTGTTTTGTTATGCTTTTATTTTTTGCATTTTTTATTGTGGTGGTAAAAATATATATATAACATAAAACTTACCTTTTAACCATTTTTAAGCATACAATTGAGTGGCCTTAAGTACATTTACATTGCTGTGCTATATAAATCACCACTATCCATCTCCAGAAATGTTTTTAATCCCCAAGTGAAACTGAAGTAACTCCCCATGTCCCCCTCCCTTCAGCTCCTGGTAACTACTATTCTACTTTGTTTCTTATCACACTTTGTTTATAAGTATTTATTGAGGCCTTACTCTATGCCTGACACTAAGCTAGGCACTATGGCATCTGTTATTGTTCCCTGTTTACAGATGAGAAAACTGAGGCCCAGAGAGACTAAGTAACTTGCCTAAGTTTACACATGAGGAAATAGTACAGATAGCTCTTAATCTCATCATATCATGATGTTCCACCTTGGTGTGTGAGGTACTTTCCTCTCTAGCCACCAGTTGAGGTCCTTTGTATCCATTACCCAATTTTCTCAGTGAAGCTTCTAGTCTAACACTGATTACTCCTTTGCCCTAAATTGGTGGATTTATGTAGATGCCAGCGTTCCCTGCAAGCCTGTGAGCTGCTAGTGTGTGGTGGAGACAGGGGTTGAATAAATTGCTGAGATTTTGGAACTGACATGGGCACAGTAGGGTTTTATAGAAGTTCCGGAGACTTAATTGGAATAGACTAGGATTAGGAATTTAATGGATTGCTGTTCTGCTTTAGGACCTGCAGATGTTTTTACTGGACCATCTAGAAACTTGAAATATTCTGCCAGAATGTTCACGGATGTAAGGAACCTTTTGCTTCTTTACTATTCCTTATTTTCTCAAGCTAAGAGAACATACCATACAGAATTCCCAAAAGTGGGAAATCAATAAGAAATACACTTTTAGATCTGCCTTTATTTCTTTGCAGATCTGGGGTTGCCTTTTTTTTTTTTTTTTGTGCTTGTCTGTATTTTAGGAACAGAATTATCTGGGGAAGAGGTAGGTATTTTGCAAACTTTGGCTGCCCATTTGCATTTTTCCAGGTAGGACTCAGTGTTCTGTTATTCATTTATTCATCCACCATTTATTCAACATGAGTTTTCTGCTAGACATAGTTTGTGGGGTGCTGGGAATACAACAGTTGACAAAATCAACCTGACCCTCTCCTTAGAAGGGGCCACAGAATATGCACCTGTGCTCAGAATACACCTCAGCTTTGGTCTAGGAAAGAGTGGACTTTTTTTTTTATTTCAGAATATTATGGGGGTACAAATGCTTTGGTTACATAAATTGCCTTTGCACCACCCAAATCAGAGCTATAAGTGTACCCATCCCCCAGACAGAGTGCACTTCACCCGTTAGGTGTGAATTTACCCATCCCCTCCTCCCACCTCCCACCTGCTCAACACCTGATGAATGTTACTTCCATAAGTGCACATAAGTGTTGATCAATTAATACCAATTTAATGGTGAGTACATGTGGTGCTTGTTCTTCCATTTTTATGATACTTCACTTAGAAGAACGGGCTATGCAGATGTGTGTGCATTGCTTGGTTTCCCGCAACAACCTTGTACAGTGAGAGCTTACTGAAAGAACTAAGGTTAGGGAAAAGCAAAGCCACCCACTAGGGATACCTCAAAGGAACCAGGAAGCCTGATTCTGTTTCTGGATCTCTTTCATAACGTGACTTTTCCACTTGTACTTCCTGGCATATTCAGGGTGGTACATAGCATGCATATTACATAATCCAGTATAGATTAATTTCCATTCTTGATTTTATCCATTGGAAAGTTATGTTCTCTTAAGATGGATGAGTAACTGATGAAATATAGTCTTAGCAGTTGTAATTTTTGAAAGAAAGTTTTGATTGAAAATAAATTGGAAATTTCCACTGACTTGGTTTATATATTTATGCCATACACATTTAATATCAGTACTGTCTACTTGAGAATTATAAATATTTCATTCTTTCTCACTGATTAAATACCTTTAATAAACCTTATATAAGTAAGAGAAGATAACTTCATTCAAATTGATGAAATATGCCATCATGCATTTCCCTCAAAATGTAAAAAAAATTCCTGGAACCATATTGAAATTTGAAAGAACATTTTCCTTTATTTAAGCAATTGTTTATAAAAAATGTGTTCGTCTCTCTATATATATAAAGAAAGAGTTCATCCCTGGTGATGCACAGCAAATTTTCTAACTACAAATATATGGTGTGACTATCTTTCACAATGGCATTTTGAATACTTTGAGGCTTTTACTTTAAAATAAATATTGTAACCAGAGTAATATTCAAAGATGTATTGATCTCTGCATTCTGCTTTTCTTCAGACTCTCTCTGGTTTTCTTTAAAATTCCATGTAAACATTTTAAATGATGTTTACAGGAGCCAGACACTTTCTGGCCATTACTGCAATGTGAGGCCACAGGGCTTTCCTCCTCCCTGTCAGTCTGGCTGAGCTGACTGACAGAGTGGTTGAGGGTGGGGCAGACTGGTCGATAGAGCACAGTTCTAGCTGTTGCTGAAAGAGGATTGAATTTGCTGATTAGCTGATTAGGCCTCTCAGTGACTGCCTGGGCTTCAGGCAACTCCACAGAGAGGGCAGTTATTCCTGGGTTCTAGAGCACTAACTAGTTAACTTCAACCTCTTCAGATGTGGAATAGTGAGGATATGCTCTCCCTTTCCCAGTGTCTCTTTATGAATGATAGAATATTGTTCATGATTGTACTTGTCATCATCAGAAACTACTGGTGACATTTTCAACTTAACTTTGCACAGTTAAGCCCAGAACCTCACATCTTTTATTTTATTTTATTTTATTTATTTTTATTTCAGCATATTACAGGGGTGCAAATGTTTAGGTTACGTATATTGCCCTTGCCCCACCCGAGTCAGAGCTTCAAGCATGTCCATCCCCTGGATGGTGCGCACCGCACTAATTACATGTGTATATACCGATCCCCTCCTCCCCCACCACCTTCCCAACACCTGATGAATGTTACTACTAAATATGCACATAAGTGTTAATCAGTTAATACCAATTTGATGGTAAGTACATGTGGTGCTTGTTTTTCCATTCTTGTGATACTTCACTTAGTAGAATGGGCTCCAGCTTTATCAAGAATAATACAAGAGGTGTTAAATCACCATTTTTTTTGTGTGTGGCTGAGTAGAACACCGTGGTATACATATACCACATTTTATTAATCCACTCATGTATTGATAGACACCTGGGTTGTTTCCACATCTTTGCAATTGTGAATTGTGCTGCTATTAACATTCTAGTGCAGATGTCTTTTTTATAGAATGTCTTTTTTTCCTTTGGGTAGATGCCCAGTAATGGGATTGCTGGATCAAATGGTAGTCCTGCTTGATACTTTGAGGTATCTCCATATTGCTTTCCACAGAGGTTGCACTAATTTGCAGGCCCACTAGCAGTGTATGAGTGTTCCTATCTCTCCGAATCCATGCCAACATTTATTGTTTTGGGACTTTTTGATAAAGGCCTTTCTCTTTGTAGATAAGTGATAGATATCTCATTGTGGTTTTGATTTGCATTTCCCTGATGATTAGAGATGTTGAGCATTTTTTTCATATGTTTATTGGCTATTTGCCTTCTTTTGAAAAGTTTCTGTTTGTGTCCTTTGCCCACTTTTTAATGGGGTTGTTTGATTTTTTTCTTGCTGATTTTCCTAAATTCTAAATAGATTCTAGTTGTCAGCCCTTTATAGAATATGTAGCATGCGAATATTTTCTCCCATTCTGTAGATTGTCTGTTTGCTCTTATGATAGTTTCCTTGACTGTGCGGAAGCTTTTTAATTTGATCAGGTCCCATTTATTTATTTTTGTTGCTGCTGTGATTGCCTTTGGGGTCTTCTTCATAAATTATTTCCCTAGGCCAATGTCTATAAGAGTTTTTCCAACATTTTCTTCTAGAATTCTTATGGTTTCATGTCTCAGGTTTAAGTCTGTTATCCACCATGAGTTGATTTTTGTGAAAAGTGAGAGGCGCGGCTCCTGTTTCAGTCTTCTACATGTGGCTATCCAATTTTCCCAGTACCATTTATTGAATAAGGATTCTTTCCCCCAGTGTATGTTTTTGTCTGCTTTGTCAAAGATTAGATAGCTATATGAGGATGGTTTTATATCTGGATTCTCAGTTCTGTTCCATTGGGCTATGTCTCTGTTCTTGTGCCAGTATCATGCTAGTTTAGTTACTATAGCCTTGTAGTATAGCTTGAAGTTGGATAAATTGATACCTCCCAATTTGTTCTTTTTGCTTAAGATTTCTTTGGCTATACGGGGTCTTCCCTGGTTCCATACGAAGCACAGAATTATTTTTTCTATATCTGTGAAAAATGATGTTGGTATTTTAATAGAGATTTCACTCAATCTGTAGATCACTTTGGGTAGAATAGACATTTTAACAATGTTGACTCTGCCGACCCATGAGCATGGTATGATTTTCCGCCAGTTTACGTTCTTTGCTAT